>JBAMIG010000007.1:8983011-9041012 GCA_037177335.1 Kiunga ballochi | reverse complement strand
TTCATGTTTTTTAATTGCATTACAGGAAATAAAGAACTTTTTCACAATATTCTAATTTTCTGAGACAGTCCTGTATACTCTACTTCCGCAGTTCAAGCAATGCAATACTGCGCATGCGTCAATAATTTGACGTCTTTTCCGCGAACATTAAACGCTACTTGCTTCCTGATTCCACTTTTATAAGGTTTTAGCAAACTTTCTGTCTCTTAATGGGCGGCTGTCAGTTGTTTGCAGGCATTATATGTACTGTTGGTGCACTAGTCGTGTGTCTGTCTCGCGCAAAAGTTATCTCGAGTGAAATTCGTACCACAGTAAATGACTCCATTGGTGACTTCGACTCGTTAAGAAAAAGGCTCAACTCTGTATATAAAGTCAACGGGGGGATATTTAACCGTCTGTATTTTCAGGTAAGAGTTAAAAGACGGCAGGGAAACTGTTATATCCACTGCAGAGGCATTATTTATTTTTTATTAATCTAAATAATAAATGCAATGATTGACGCTGTTTATGTTATAACAACACATTGTTCTGCTGGGCAAAACAAATATTTCTGTCACTTATATATTCTTTCAGCATTTTCATAAACTCCTTATATCTTCTAAGTGGCAACAGCACTTGCCAGTAGTGGTCTATCCCTGCAAGACCACATGATGGTACTATAAAAACTATCTGGGAAGAACTGAAAGAACATAACACTGAGGTTCAGGTATTAACCTGGCATACTGATGGCATGTATGGGAAGGTCCAATCTACAAAGTGTCATACCACAGTCCAAAAGGGACAAAAGACTTATTGCAGTAAAACCTCCCATGCTCTTTCTCCATGCCCTGACTGATCAGGGCTACTGGGGATGAGGATTATCAATAGCTGGTTGATAATCAAACTCATGGCCAATTCTGCAGGTTTCTAAAGTATTTTTCTCAAATGCACACAAAGGTAAACGGAAATAGGAACCACACAACAAAAGATTTTATGATTTCAAATATCTAGTCAATGATGTTACATCGCACAGATTTGGAATATAATTTCCACGTTACAGCTAGATTGTTATGCTTTGGCTTTATGTTTGCAATTATCCTTCATGTCCTATGTTTGATTTGTTTCATACAAGAATTTCAGCTTTTCATTTATTCTGTTGGCTGGACTTGTCTACCACTTTCTGCTGCCTTTCTAGTCAGTGTCAACTTGTGTCATTTGTGTTATTGCAGAATGCTGCAATGCGGCATAGATACCTGAACTCCTTTCCCACTGAGCCACAGTCTGCCAAGTATGGCATCAACCAGTTCTCTGGTCTCTCACAGAAGGAATTCAGGGGCAAGTAAAATGTGTTTTTTATGCATGTATTGTTAAAGAATGTAAAGAATTAAATGTTCTGTGTTTATTTCACTGATGAATTAAAACAACTAAGTACCTTTTATCATTTTATCTCAATAGCTCAATCAACTTTATACAATTTTCTTTAATTTGTCTACTAAATGATATCAAATGTAACTAAAAATGTTGGCATCGTTCATTATCTTCCTCTTTTTTTTTTATCCACAAATGGCTTTGACAGTGCATTTTTATCCACAGATCTTTACCTCCATGCGATAAGCGACAGAGCCCCAGTTTTCTCTGGACAGAGCAAAGAGGGGCTGCCGGCCAAATTTGACTGGAGGGACAAAGCAGTAGTGGCGCCAGTCCAGAACCAACTAGCAGTAAGGCTTAGATCAGATCAGAGATACACCCAATTGTTATTATAGCGAAAGTACAATAAAGTGAATGACATCAATGATCTCATTACATGACTGTGTTCTGTGGGGAAACATTTGGTCCTGATATTTATATGGACCAAACCTTTTAAAAATACAAGCCGAGCACAACTCTGGCTCTTTCCATGTGCACGTTGGAGGATGTGATTATTTTTTTAAAGTGAAAAACTGTTAGTAAATGTATCTGACTCCCTGGCACAAACACAAAGAACACAGATTATAATAAAGGAGCTCTATAGTAAGTTGTGATATAAAATTGAAATAAAGGTGTTAGACAGTCACACTTAATTTCTGCAATCTGGCTGCAGTTCCCCATCTGCTTCTCCAATTACTGTTTTATTTAAAATGTTTAAACATGTGGGTCAGAGTTTCCATACACATGCAGATATTTTCACATATTGTGTTTATTTGTTCTTAATATCCCAACTTTATGCTCTAAGCTTTTGTTATATAGTATGTATAGAGTTAAATAATAAAGTTCTTGTGGATGCTTGTTCGCTTATCTGTGTTGTGACTTTTGTAACTTATCTGTTCTTAATAGGATTAGTAATATTGTGTATTTATAAATGTTTACAATATTGCTTTAGTCTTATGCAAACAAGATTTAAACATAGAAACCCTTTTAGAACATTTATTTGTACTTGGTTACCACAGAAAATAAATAAATATAAAAAATGGCAGGAAAAGGATTCATCTTGTCAAACATATGAGGCATATTAGGTTATGGTTTTCTTGACTAGCCGTGATGTCAGATTTATGGTGAGTGCAGAGAAATTTCCCCCCCTCAGAAGATCAATTTTGGTCCTCTAGTGTTTAACTGAAGGTCAAACATTGAACTGAAATAGTAATGAACAGAAAATGTATTTAAGTGGAAGGGGACTTCTATTGTTATGGAAAAACAATGAGCTCAGGGAGCAGAATGGACCAGGGATACAAAAGGGAGAGGTTTATTGAGATAAAGTTGTTGCTTGTCCTTTATAAAGGCTCACTTTTTGCCCTTTTTGTCCTTTATCTCTTTAGTAAGTCAGTTTGCTGCGGGGGATGATATTTTCCCTGTAAAACTCTTATCCTAAGGGAGAGGAATAACCTATACAAGAAAATGTTGCATGATAACATATAATATACAGTATTTTATTCCCTTGAATTCAGGAAAAAGTTTAGCACTCTTGGGAGAGGCTGTAATTGGACTTACACTAACCACTCAGCTGCTGAGGTTTTTCTGCCCAGATTTGTTATTGTCAGGCTCTGTCTGTTGATTTGCTTTCCACGGCAGATAGATGGATAGATAAAGTAAAAAAAAAAATCCACTACTCTCTACACAAACACAACAGATCAAGCCACTTACATCTGATAAATTCACTTCTTGATTCAGTTGTTTTTCATTTGCTCACCGGTGCTTTAAATATGCAAAGATTAGTTTTATTTTGTATGTTCCACGAATATTTGTGGAACTATCTACTACTATCCAGACAGTAATGGAATTATATATATATATATATATATATATATATATATATATATTAGTGTATATAACTGAGGCAGGCAAGAATGACAGGATTTACATCAACGATGTTTCTGTCAGTAGATGGCAGCAAAAAGCAATTTGTCACATTGTATTCAGACATGTCAGATTCCATGTCTTCGAATTGGCATCTGGATCAGTAGATCCTTCAAAATCTTTTTTCAATGTCAAAGATTTAGTTCTAATCAAAACTTCACTTTTAGAAAATATTTTTCTTTAACTTGCTTGTCAGAAAAACAGTTAGGGTGATATTCAGATATGTGATACTAATATTAAAAATAACATTTGCATTGGAGCAAATCACTCATTTCTAGTTTGATAGAAATAAAACTTTTTTTTCTACTGGGATGTTTCTGAGTAAACAGTTATCTATTGATGTATATAAGGTAAAATAAAGTATGATACTGCAAATTGCAATGAGGGTCACAGCCTGGATTCAGAGTTAATGCACTTTTTTCTTTGTTTTTATTTGCAGTGTGGGAGCTGTTGGGCATTTAGTGTGGTTGGCGCCATACAGTCAGTCTGCGCTATCAAAGGCTCACAGCTTCAGCAGCTCAGTGTCCAGCAGGTTCTGGACTGTTCATTCACAAATGAGGGCTGCAATGGCGGCTCCCCATCCAACACTCTGACATGGTTAAAACAGGTAAATTGATTTATTTATATAGCAAGTTTGCTGGCCTTGCTTTTAAGATGATTACAAACCTTAACTAAGCTTTAGCTCCTCCTACTTTATATAAACTAAAAATGTAATCAAAGGTCATGATAGTAAGCAGAATATTTCTTTTTAAAATGTAATCTTTCACTGATAAGTTGTTGTTTTCTGATGACAAACTGACAGATTTATTTATATTCTTAGACCAGAGTGAAGTTGGTGACTCAGTCAGAGTATCCATACAAGGCCCAGACAGGAATCTGCCATTTCTATTCCCAGGAACATGATGGCGTTGCTGTGAAGAACTTCACTGTGCATGATTTCAGGTAAAAGACACATTTGACATGTCATTAATAATAATAATAAAGGCTAGAAAAGTAATGCTGTAATCAAAGTGATCAAAGTTTTAAGGTCATTTTTCTGAGACAATCACTGAGAGAAAAACTGGTCTCTTTCTAATTATAGTGTTTACTTTAGTTCAGTAGTAAAAGATACTTGACTCTTTGTGCTGTTACAACACAAAAGTTACAATATTTAATCAACAAATCAATCATCCTGTATTTAATTTTAGTCAAAGCCTCCTGTCTATCTTTTAACTGTGTTTATTAGCTCTGTGGACTTGAAATGTCTAATTCCACTCTATTCATTTTAGATTAGCGTTTCAAACATCATAACTCTAATTAGGATGCAATAATTTCTACAAGTTCCTACATTTTCCACTTTTTACCTTCCTCTAATAAAGAGCACATGGGGGAAGTTTCTTTGCCGGGTTTAATTGCAGAGTAGACAGGCAGAAGGGTAAGGAATCATGATGTGTTTCAGCAGCAGAAGATATTTGCAGCTTTTATACAAATAAAATAACTTTTACATTCTGCTCACAAACAGATATAGCTGCATTTTCCAGCCAGAATCGGATTCAGAATATGATGATGGACTGAATAAACCACCACAAGGAAGATTACAACAGCATATCTTTGTTTGGTAGATGTACTTCCTCCCTGCTGTTCTTCAACTTTACGGCTTTGTTCCCTTTCACTCCATTTATGTCCTTTAGGATTAAGACCTCCTGTTTTTATCAGGGTGAAATCATTGATATTTTCATCAATCAGAATTAAAATGACATTTATGGTCATTGTACTGTGTACAAAATAGAGAGGATTTAAGATTTGTGACATGAATCACATCTTGCTGGAAGTACCCATTAGAAGATTGGTACACTGCTGTGATAAAGAGACGAGCCTGATTAACAGTAATACTCAGGTTAGTTGTGGCATTTAAAGAGTGCTCGGTTGCTAAGAGCCCCAATATGAATATTTCCCACATCATTACACCACCAACACCAACAACCATTTATGCAAGTTGGGATGGATCCGTGTTGTTTACACCAAATTCTGAGCCAACCATATAATTAGCATAGTTGAAATCATGTCTCATCAGATCAGGCAACATGTTTGTGTGCAAACTGTAACCTTTGATTCCTGCTCTTATCTGACAGAAGAGACACCAGCTATTGTCTTCTTTAACAGCTGTGATAATAAGATGACATTTTTGTGCCTTTTTTTTTCAATAATACTGGCATTAGTTGCACTTTACTATGCTGTTACATAAATGCCACACCGTGTTTGATCCCAACTCCATAAAGAGATATTGTTTTTGGTTGCTACACGCATTAAGTCCTCAAGAAACACAAAACTGCAAAAATAGTTAATCAGTGTTTTTATAACTTAGCAGGGCTTTAAACAACCTAAGCCTCTTTTACTTTGGATTCAAAACTGAGCAAAAAGACCCAGCAACAGGCAGCAAATCATTTCTGCAAAACTAAGCTGCAGAAGGACTGTCTGCTTTGCTTGTAAGTCTGCATGTAGGAGTCATCTCATGTGCAAAGAGGAAGAATAAATTACTTGCTAGGGCAATGGGAGGATGAGTGATAGCCATGGCCCAGTGCCGAGTGGTTTGTGATGCCACCAGCTGGCCTGCTCTTCCATTCAGACAAAGAGCCTCACAAGCCTGCGCTTAGTAGGACACAGCCACGGGCAGCTGCGAAAAGGAGAGTTCAAATGTTTCACTCAAGCAAAGTTTGATCTATGGCTGTGGGACCTTGATGATGACCTGGATAACTAGTCATCTTTGTTCTGCAGCAAAAAGAGAAAAAAAATCCACTTTGAAAGACTAATAACTATTTAAACTGAGAATTTGTAATTGTTTTCTATTTTTTTCACCAAGACACATAAAAGGATAAATACTAAGAACAACATAAATGTGCTGCTTATGAAGGAGTCTGATTTATGATGCAACAAAGAGTCTTTGATGTTCTACCTTCATTCAAACCTGCAAAAACCATCATTTGCACATGGGGACCGATGACACTGTGAAGGAACAATCAGAATTTCTGAAATGAGTTTTTATTGATCTATTGAACATGTTCTGCTTGTTTAATAGCAGCCTTCAACTACCAGTAAGAAAGGGTCGTCAGCATGCTGCTTTACAGGCTATTACCTTAAATGTGCTTTCCACTGTTTTTATGCTTTTTTTCTTTGTTTTCTTTTTGACTTTTTGGTGGCATCATAAACATCTTCATAGACTTAACTTTGAAGTGAGATAGTTCTTCTTCTTGGTTGCTGTTTCAGCAGCACTCTGGTGCATTTCTCAAGGGCAGGAAATATCAAAAGCAGCAGTGAGACGAAATGTAATGTATTATAAATAAGGGATGCTGCATCACCTGCTAAAACAGAGTTTAAAACATAAGAAGTACCAGAGCTAAGACCCCACCCAATGAGCAAACCTTTCACATTCAAGAATTTCTCCTTTTTTATTTGCTTGTTTAGGTTTTTATTTACCAAATAGAGGATGATGATGATTTACCAATGCATATGGATCATATATAGATCATAAACGGTTTTTGCTTCCAGTAATAGTGAACTGGAGAAATGATTAATTCATGCAGTACTGGTACATATTTGATGATTTATCCAAACTTGGTTTGTAATTGGAATTAGCCTAAGTCCAACTAAAATATGATAAAGCTGCATTTTCATACTGTTATATGATTTTACATGATGACATCCTCTATCTAGCATCTTCTCTCATGCATTGGATGGATTGGTTTCCTTGCTTTTTCTGTATTTTACCTGAATCAGCTGTGTATATTTGTTTTTATCATTACGTGCCATCTGACCTGATCTCATCATCTTGTCCTGTCATTTATTTCACTATTTGATGCCTGAATATTTTTCATTTTCATGCCTGTTGTTTTTTAATGTACTATAGTTACAGGCTTGCCTTGTTAAATACAACTTAAAAGCAAATCAAAGTAAATGTAAATGTCAGTGTCATGCTGCTACTCGATTTGCTGGTGTACCCTTTTCAACAATTCACCAAGCATGAAAATGTCCCTTTTGACCTGTCCCTGTCTTGTAGAATTGGATGTCTCTGTGAGGAGGATTCTCGTCAGGGGGTCAGGCCTTTACTGATGCACAGCAGGAGACAAACATGATCATAAAGTCAGAATGGCTTTTCTCTATCAGCACACACACAGGTTTCATGGACCATATGTAATGAGCCTAACAGAGGAGAGCATCTCTGATACCCCCAGTGAGAATCATCTAGTAAGAGGACAGAAAGGGGGAACAGAGGGGAGCTGCATATATTTGACACAAAAAGAAGAAACAGAAAAATGCGCAATGCTTGTTCAAAGCAAATGAGGAGAAATGTATGGAGGAGATTGATTCAATTGTAGAGGAAATGCTGAGGGGGGAAAAAGCAAATTGTGAAAGTCTTTCAGCTTGTAAGCGTATACATTTCCTTTGACTTTACTGCATTCTGTACTTGAAAAGGCTTTTTAATCACAAAGCCAAACAACTAACCTCAGGGGGGGAATGTTTGTTTTTCCTCAGTGGTCAAGAGGAGGCAATGATGGGTCAGCTAGTGGATCATGGTCCTTTGGTTGCTGTTGTGGATGCTGTCAGCTGGCAGGATTACCTGGGAGGCATCATCCAACACCACTGCTCCAGCCAATGGTCAAACCACGCTGTTCTGGTTGTGGGCTATGACACTACGGGTACATGCTCCACTACACTACAATGAGAAGGAGTCACAGATCAGGAAAGAAGGAATGTTATATTTTAGTTAGGCTAATACAGTTTCAGCACAATGAGGTACACAAAGAAAGTTGTTTAAAATGGAAAATGTGTCTGGTTTAAACCTACTTTCCCAGAAGTGTAACCGTCTGTAAGTAAGAAGGCAAACATAAAAAACACCAAGACATTTCTAGAACCAGCATGATCCTTTTTCACATTTATAAATTTATATTAATGTGCCTTATTCAATCATTCTTACTTGTAATGTTTTAATTTAGAGGAAATAAATACTTATAGATTATTTAGTTGTGTGTTATTTAGTGTTTAGGTACTTTGCCCTGTTGCATAATGCTGTCTGTGCCCTTTAGCAAACAGTTACAAGAAATTTACTTGGTTTCACATCATGTATCAGGTCATGTTTGTTTGGATGGTTACATAATTTGTTTTTTGTTTGATTTTAGTTTGTATTTTTTTTGGCTTTTTTTAGTTTAATAATACTAAAGCTAATGAAAGGATAATTATTCTACACAAAAACTGATAAAACTGTCTCACAGAGGTACAATATTGTATGGCTGCTGTCACAAATCTGGGTGTAAAGCTGGACTGCACTTTTAATGTAGAAGGGCAGATCAGTGCAGTGGTCAAATGTAGCTTTTACCATCTAAGGCAACTGGAAAAAGCACAGCACATCCTTTCCAAGTAGAATTTTGTCTGTATAACAATACAGCTGGATTACGGTAAGGGCTTGATGGGAACATGAAAGACACCACATTCAGCCTGTTTTAGCCTCGTTGGCTGCCTGTTCTTTTTAAAAGTCTTTTTAAAATCCTTTTATTTGTTTTGAAGAATTTTAATGACTCTGTGCCCCCTCTACCTCTCTGAGCTTCTACACATGCTCTACCCATCCCGGGATCTCTGGTCAGCAGATCAGCTGTTCCTGGAGGTCCCGAGGACATGGAGGAAGCTCAGAGGGGACACAGTGGGGGGACTACAGCTGTGGAAGTCTTTGCCACTGCAGGTCAGACAGGCTTTATCCCACCTGTAACAGTTTGTTTCACCCAGTATGAGTTTGCTTTTATTGCTGGTTTTGTTTTTAATGTATTATTTAATTGTTTTATTTTTTATTAATTTATTGTCTAATGTTTTATAATTGCAGTTATTTTATATTCTTATGCACTTTGTTTAGTGATTTGCTGTCAGAAGGTTCTTATTTACAAATAAAGGTTGCTTGGCTTAAGCTGCAAAGAAGCACACAAATAACCAGTCTTTCACAGTGAATGGAGCATTTCCAGCTAAAATATGTGGGTGTTTTTTTTCTGTTACAGGAGAAATCCCATACTGGATTGTGCAGAATTCCTGGGGAACTTCATGGGGGAATGAAGGTTATGTTTATATAAAAATTGGTGGCAACGTTTGTGGTGAGTTCATTACCTTGTGTCATCTATGTACTTTATATTCCTGTCTGATATCCCCTGTGGGATTAATCATGTTCCCCTCTCTGGTTTCTCCTCAGGTGTTGCAGATTCTGTCGCTGCTGTTTTTCTTTGACAAAAGTTTATAAATTGTAATCAGTCACCGTATGGGCGTGTGTGATACACGTGTTTACCAATGCCAAATTGAAATCAGTCATCCACTTTTTTTCGTTGTCCCTTTTGGATAGTGTCTTTATTGAAAGGCCATTTTTGATCACTGAGGTGAAATAAATCACTTCACATGTTTACAAATGTTAGATAGCCGAGCAACAAAACACACACTGTACAAAACATGTATCTTATTAAATACACAAAATAGATAAATGTTATAAGTAATAAGACTCATGAATTCCTCTATACAAAAAGATCACATTAATTAGTACATAAATACACAACAAAATTAACTTAGCTTCATGTAGAATACTATACAACATATATCAATAACATCTATGTCAATGGTCTTATGTACATATTTTCTGGTTTATATTTTAAATGATCATATTCATGTGCAAATTGTTCCGTTTTAGATCTTGAGGCTTTATTTCTCTTGGCCTCATCTCAGTGAACTAAAACGACCCCTTTTGACTTCCTGACATGAAGTTTTATTAATGTAAAAACCACCAGCATTGTCCCAGCACATAGTTTGATCACTGCTCTCACTGATCTGTTTACCTCTAGGGCAGTCAATGTCCATTTCCATAATTTCATTGAGAGAACATCTAAGCAGCTCTTATCACGTAGTTTTGTGTAGGACTTTGTGACCTACAGAGCAGGTTAAAGTGAATTCTCCTGATTTGATGTCATGATCTTTTTTTTAGGCATTATGTCACTGACTGCTGTCTGATTTGTCTATTTAAATTGTTCTATGTGGTTTCCATTGCTTATACAAGCCAGTAATGACTTTGCTCATCCTAATCTTATGTTGCATTTCGAATGTCTTTTTTTCTAACTTTATTCTGCATTTTAAGATGAGCTGTTAATGTCTCGACCAGATCCTCCTTGCAAAAGAGATATTGATCTCAATAGGATTTTTAAATGTTCTTAAATAAAGTTTAATAAAAAAATCTTTCCACACATCAGTAGAAAGTGTCAACTCAATATCATGTCTAAGTGGTGCAAAGGGATTTCTTTGAAGTTCACTTCAGCATTTTTAGTATTTGAGTAAAGTAGACTGTGTTTAAACTGCAGTTATTCATAATGATTCAAGCAAAGTATTGGCTCTTTCAGGTACATCGAGCTGTTATCTTGACTAGTCAAAACATCTGTTTTATAACCTGTTATTACAGTCTAGTCTGAGTCTTCACTGCTGCAGTAGGAGCTGTCGCAGCATTCGGCCATGTACAGGAACGTGTGAACGTTGGGATTCATCTTGGGCACCCAGCTTCGAGGAATCAGGAAAGTTGCCAGGTTGAACAGATCCACAAACACTTTGTAGCGATCACTAAATAGACAGAAAATCATGCAGATGTAAATTTATAGTTATTTTCTCAAACATGTTTTTTTTAAAGGAAACTAGATTTCTGCTTTGATAGGATGGGTTTTGAATAGGAATTTCCTATAAAACCAATATAAAATGAGTTTTTAGGACAAAACTGTCAGGTTTAAGAAAGATAAGAAGAGCACCACTGTCCCAAAACCTTATCTAAATGAACTCTAAAGGTTTTCAGTGTGTGTGATAAATGTTGACTTAATACAATACCTGACAGTTGATCTCAGGTACTGGTAGCCAGATGAACCTCCTGTGCCTGCCTTGCTGCCAATCATACGATGCACCATGCACACGTGGTTGTCTAGGAATGAAAGGCAAAGAGACTAAACACAGGCTTCATAAGCAGTATAAGCAGTATAAACTGCTGAAATGTATGTGAGATATAACTCACTGTTTAACTTAGGGAACCCACTTGTTTGCTCATCTCAGTCATTAAGCTACAAATATTTCTTCCACAATTATAAGCAGCAACTAAAAGTCATGCTAAAACACTCACATCTCCATTTTGTCATGAGGGTGTCTATGTCCATCAGGTAGGTGAGCAGCTGGAAGGGAACCTGGAACCGAGGCTCCTCCCTAAAGAATAGGAGCAATTTTGGTTTTTTTTTTACACTTGCAGTAGGTTTTAATCACTAAAATGAACACAGCTGTCACCTGTTCACCACCGGCTGCGCAGCAGTTTTGCACTAATTATCACTTTCTAGGAAGTGTTACATGACTTTATTGGCTCTAATGCAGCCTTAATGAGTCTCATGTGAAATTCTGTCCCCTTTACATTTATTTATTTATTTATTTATTTTTACAAAACTAGATACTTCCAGGTAAAAGCGGCAGGCATCTTTATAACGGCCCTTTCTCAGACTGTTCTTAGAACTGCTGTATAGGTCTCATGAATTAGATGCAACCAGGTTTTAGAACAGATTTTGAGAGATTAATATTTAATTGGGAAGAATAAATGAGTCCTGCAATAAGGAACCTGCCTAAAAACAGCAAATGCTGTGGGAAACAATTGAAGCTGAAGTGTGTCATACCTGTAGAAGTAAATCATCAGAGCACCTTGTAAAGCCTTGTAAGAGACACGCCTCTCACCTAGTTAGATGAAATTAAAAAAAAATAAAAATACAAAACAACAGAACTTGTCTTTATGAGCTAAAAATATACCAGATACAGCTTTAAGTAAGTTCTAAACAAACGCAAAGCATTACTGACAATTGTGACATGTTATTGAACGGTTACCTTTGCTGACCAAGTGGTTGTGACGCTTTTCATCAAACAGAGATGTGAAGAGCTCTCTCTGTTTGACCAGCTCAGCCATCAGCTCCTCCTTCTCTTCAGAGTCTGACATTTTCTATAAAAGTAAACAATGCCCGCAAACAAAAATACAGCTTCTGTCAATCATCAGTGCACTCCAGGGGAAGAGGAGAAAGTTTGCTCTGAATACTGGAGTCGTTCCTTTACCTCAATTTTCTCCTCCTCCAGATTCAACCCATCAAATATATTGATTTCCAGCCTTGCCCAGAAATTGAATCCATCCACCTCTAAGCCTGGAGTTCTCTCCAGCCACTCCTGAAAGAAAAGTATATAGCTTATTGGCATTTATATTTTGGTTAGTAGCACATAAGCTTCTCTAGGGATGTACAACAAAACAACAAAGGAGATATGAGCAGATAAACATATTTCTGTGTTATTTAAAGGAGTGACTAAGCCGTATACCTCCACCAGTTTAAGGAGCGTCGCCTCCTTTTCAGTGGCAAGTAGCATCTCACTGTCACGGCCCTTAAAATTGTCCCTGTAATGCCGTCTATTATATGGGACCCTCAAGTTTTCTGGCACTCCGATTTTGTTCTCAAGGATCCGAAACTGGAGGCTTTGGAAGCCAGAGGCTGCAGACAGGTATTCTCTGTACATACAAATACAAGTAAGCATACTTGTGCCCCACTCAGCTGGAGCACACCTACTCCAAGAAGTGCATCTCATAAAAATTTTACAGCTGAAGAAAAGAAGGCCACGAGTTATTTATAAGTTTACCTGAAGTCAAAAAAGTCCAAGGCTGTCATTGTTTCCAAAACTGCAAACTGGTCGACCAACAGTCTGAAGATCATTACGATCCTGTGTATACGAGTGTTGACTTTCAGCATGTTACGTTCATCTCGAACCTGAAGATTTAGAAAACGTTGAAGAGAAGTTTTCCTGTTAAATTCACAGGAAAGTTGTCAAACTTGCAATTGATAAATTATATCTTGGTTTTTGTGTATATTTGAAGGGAGAAGTGAGTAATTTTATGTCTTTTTCCCTCTGAAAGAAACATAAGGGTCACTTCGAGGTTGTTTCTTTTAGACAAGGGAAATAAAAAAAAGTACTTCAAGAACATGAATGTAGGTGATAAGAAGGATTTCAATAGTCTTTCCTGACTGAACTCCCAACACCTGGATGGATGTTGAGCTCAACTTAAATTTCAGCACATGCAAATGGAGGATTACGTATTCTAAAAGCAATTAACCCTGATCCAATGTAGATCTCAAGTTCCCTCTAAGCATATGGCAATGCACTTATCCCATGTTACCTCAAGTTTGAAACAATTTGTACTGATGGTGTACATGTAAGACCTGAATTCAATAATGCAAAATGCTGCTTTCAATATACTTACTTGTCCACCTATGAAGATCTCTCGGACTGAATCAAGTTCAAACAAAATCTGTTTGAACCAAAGTTCATAGGCTGAAATGAAAATAATTAAAAAATTCTTTATAATTTTGTTACATAAAAGATAAATACATCACTAATTATTACTTTTATCAAACAAACATGTCTGTTTCTAAAGATAAAGCAAAAATTTAGTTTCAATTCTCAAACAATATGAGTGCATTTTTACCTTGATGGGTGACGATGAAGAGATGCTCATCATGGATCTTGTTGCCTTTAAGTTCACTTTGCAGAACCTGGGCTGTGACTATTTTGTCAAGCTGAGGTTTGGAAAGAAAAGTGAAAAAAAATGCATATTATTGTTGTCATCTTTTTTTAAACATAAGAAAGAAAATAAAAATAGCCAATTACTAAAATGGTACATTAGTCACATGCGTCCTCTACCTGCAGGTAGTCCCCGTAGATGATTCCTCCTTTACTGGCATTGTTTACCCCTGCCTGTGAGGCATCGTCATCTTCTTCTATGGGAGGTTTATTTTTGAATAACCTGCATAATGAAGAGACAGATGTTTGTTATCTCCTTTCAATCACAGGGATTGGTAAAAAAAAAAAAACGTTTGCAATTTAACCAAATTCTTTGTGAGCCCCCATTAGATAAGATTTGGACGTACAAATGCCTCTTCTCAAAGTATGGACATCCACTCATGACTATTCCAGTTCTACTGACACGAAGATGTATTCTTCCTCAACTTGTGTTTACTAAAACTGTATTCAACACAATCCAGGTTTTTAAAGACTTATCTTGTCCAATCAGTCACAGGCATACAGTCACTATCCGGCCCGCCTCTGTTTGTCCTTTGCAGTCCCTTTTTACCTTTAGTCACCATTACATTCTGGACTTTGTTTGATCTGCTATGGAAAAAAAAAAAGAATTGATCGAAGGTTTTTTAAAAGAAATTATTTATTTTCAAATTAAACCATGTAAAAAGAAACAAAAAAATACAAAATTGTGCAATTTAACTTTAACTTTATTACTTCCTCTATTTAATATTCTCTCTATAATATGAAAATAAAAATTGAAAATGTACTCATTCACCAGAATTTCATTTGTTTTCATATGTATAACATGGTCATAGGGCATCTTCAGTGTTTGCTGTTGTGACTGTAATGAGTGTAAGAACCCACTTGCGTAAATGGCAGGAGGGCACATTTTTACATAACAGTCCCAGTGAAATATTTGGACAGATAGGGAAAATTTGTAGAAACCTTTGACTGGTAAGATGCAGGATGACCGGCCTGCCTACACTGGCGTGGATTTTTTACACATTTGTAATTATGTTTACATTCACTAAATTGACTTTATTTATTTGTTTATTTGTTTATTTCTTAATTACTCTTTGTTTAGTATAAAAACATATTTTTAAAACTGTGCTGTAACCTTTCAATAAACATATGGCCATGTTTTCTGAAAATCACTGTAGCTACTGTTTGGGTCATTGCACTCCTCTGTAAATATTTACCTTTTGGTTAATATGTAATTTTTCTCATTGCTCCAGATGGGTACTAAGATTATACTGTTAATGGTGCAAAATGTACTTTTAAAATGGATAAACCAAGGTATTTTTCTTTATTTCTTTAGTGTCTTTCCTTCTTAACTTCTACAAGTACTTTTTTTTTTAATAACAGCTTGTTGGAAAAAGCTGCAAAACCACTCTTTTTGGATCTGTACTCTCAGGTGTCAAACAAAGTTTGTGGAAAAGACTTGTTTTCAGGAACACTTGGCAAGTTTATTTGAAAACGAGCGACCAATTGCTGTCCACCCTCTGAGCCACAGTGACACACGTGGCCGGTTACAACAGGATGATTCCTTTTGAAAAGCAGTCATGCCAGTTTCATCGGTAAAAAATGAAGAATCCACAGTCCACTCTGTAAATCTCTCAGATCATTAGCTTTGTTTTTCTCTTTGTGGAATTATCAAGTGGACTCCCATCAGTGTTAGCAATGGTCCTAAGAAGATCAGAAGGATGATAACAAGCAGCTATTTTGGAATTGGGACAGGGTACAAGCCGAGCGTGTATGAACCACAGCAGCCCCATAATGCTTTGTTCTTGTTCCCATTTAGTGTGGATGAATATGACCCTAGTGGAGAGGGCTGCACTGGATGGGATCTTTGAGATAACATGAAACTACCACAGTAGATTTTCCAAGATTTAACAAACCTGTCTGTCTCATCAATAGGATGGATGTGTCATTGTGCATCATCTTCTAGGTCTGAGTAAGTCACTGACTGAAAGAAAGAAGGGACATAGCTTGTTTTTGTCTAACGACTATGTAACCCCTCATGACAGTAAAACCCTCCATGCCTCTTTGTCCTTGAATCCTGCAGACAAAATTTCCTGCTGATGTGTTTTTATCATTGTCTGCATCTTTAGTCATATTACTTCCAGTTAAAATTAGCTTAAAAAAAAGTAACTGCTTGTCTTAAACATAGATGTAATTATAACAGAAGTGTTTAAAAATGAGATTGTTTTAGCCTAAAATAGAATAACCAGTAGGATCTGCAGGTGTTTCAGCCTCCCTGTTACCAATTAATATCTTAAAGAGAATCATTAAAAAATGTAATGATGGAAAAAAAAAATGACACCACAATGTTCTTTTCTTTACAGATAAAGTCCTGATTACAGGCATTGATATTTGACTATTAACTATTGTAATAGGTGGGTCTAACAGCCCATGATTGTTTTATTATTAGCTGAACTTAACATGAATAAAGAATATCAGAAATGTAATTTTCTAAAATAATTGAGCTTAACTATACATAACATCATAGCATTAACACATAACATTTATTTCCAATAACACCTGAATACCCATGAGCCTTTGCGGCTATATTAGCCCATAACATTACCATATTTTTTTTTAATCATTTTTTTATATAATGATCAAAATGTGTCTGTATAGTACAACAGTGTGTGCTTAAAGTAGACTTATTTTCTGAAGAAATTTACACCAATAACATTCATTTTTTTTTGTAATATTCAATGTTAGCATAATGCTATAATATGGAAATAAATATAGGCGTCTTTCAGAATAAAATATCCGTTTGCAACATTTTTTAACAATTATTTTATTTCGTAGGTAAAATGAAACTCCTGTAGGAAATATAAGCAGTAAATTCAGAGAGATTTTGGGTTCTAGCTCTGAAATGTATTTTTAGCTCTGTAGTTCTGGTTGACTGCCACAGGCTTTAAGCTGAAGTTGAGGTGAAGGAAAAATGAAAATCAGACACAAGGTTTGTACTTTAGTCGTAAACATTTCAGAACAAAAATGAGATGCACTAAGTTGCACATAACATAGTTGTGATATCAATCTTGTCATTTCCCAGGCTAATAATTATATAAGCTTGGCTAGTGATCTTGATGATGCAACTTATTTCTTTTAAATAAATAATTGCTGCATTACAGTAAATGTCGCTCGATTTTAAAAGCCCGCGCTTTTCTTATTTCCAGTTTCATGTCTTAAAATGGTCGTTTGCCAAAATTCAGAACTTAACGTTTCAGATTTCATCTTTAATAATAAAATAAAACAATAATAAAATGTGTATGGATACACATTTTACAGACGTTTTACTACGGTGCCAACATATTTTCCACATGAAGCAACAGTGTCACCTTAGTAGTTAAATCTAACTTCCAAAATATGCCCAGCCATGTAAAACAAAGCATGCATATTCTGATCTATAGCTTCCTTTTAAGTCCTGCAGTGTGACTACAAGATGGAGGAACTTGTAAAATAGTTTTATGTTTGGTAGTGTGATTCCATACGGTTACCTTCATCTTAAAAAAAAAATGGTTCGATTGAAGTATACATGCTTGATTTTTTCTTTCCCCCATTCAGTTACTCTGATGTGGTTATTGCACAATACGTTTGGGTCTTTGATGTTCTTGCGAAGTCGTCCAATCTCTTTTATATAAGCCTTTGAAGTAGGCCTAGTTGGAGCGTAGTGTTATACCGCACTGTCTCTTTGGCAGTACTTAGTGTGGTCACACTGAGATACTGCAGCACTACTAACGTTCATTTTGATAATACTTGCTTAGCTATTCCATTTGATGTCTCTTTAGATTAACCTGGAGAATCTAGAGGCAATTGTTTAGCTCTGAACATCTGGTTAACTAGTCACAAAAACTGACTTGTTTGAAGATGAAGCTCAAAGCAACAAGGCTTTCTGACCTCTGAAAGTGCAGTGCTGGCTGCTGGTGTAATAAACGTCTTGCAATGTGATGTATAGACAAAGTCTATTGGATGACTTCCTGAACTATGCACTTTGTGCCACTAGAGAGCATCAGAGGACTTTTGAGAGCATAAAATATTTGAATGGCTTATGTTTGATATAGCTAAGTTTGTATTCCAGCAGGCTTGTGATGGACTGGCGACCTGTCCAGGGTGTACCCCGCCTCTCGCCTGATGACAGCTGGGATTGGCTCCAGCCCCCCCACACGACCACTTTCAGGGAATAAGCGGTAGAAAATGGATGGATGGATTTATTCCAGTAGGGTTTGAAACTCTTTGAATGAACATTTCTGAATTAATGTGGGTTTATGTAACTTCATTGTAATTCTAATGTGAAAGAACAGCCTATAACTCACAAGAGAACTTAAATAATACATTTCTCTATAGGTCGTTGATGTTGGTGAGGGGCAGTATACCCAAACGGAGTCTGATGAGGACATTCAATGATGCTGCTCCATTGAGCTTCATATGTCATCAAACCTTTGTAAATGGAAAAAAAAATAATAGAAAGTATCTGCGGGATGCTCAAACAGAAGGGAGGTCAGAAACAACAGCACACAAAAAGCTTATGAGCAAAGACTTTTCTGCTCCCATTGGGTTTGAAATGCCGTTTGAAGTTCATAATGAAAAAGAAGCTACTTTAATATGAACGGGTTGTTTTCAGAATTATGCATTCTATCGATGGAGCGTTTCTGAGCTTTGATTAATAACGCTTCGCTAGATCAGTGGGAAAGTTATTACAAAGCAAATGTTACTTGTAAAAACTTCATTCACACAAATCTATACATGAAATGCTTTCTGAGAGTATGACCCATACTGAGATGTTGTTTTAGTCAGCTATCTACATTTAAGGTTCATCACACTTAAAATTTCTCCTGCGACAATTTACACACTTTAGATCAGAAACAGCTTTAAGCAGCAGACTTCAAAGCAGAACTGTATTTGTCTTCTTTGGCTTTGTAGCTTAGAGGGTGCATTTTCAATCATTAATGCGATTT
Organism: Kiunga ballochi; assembly: GCA_037177335.1. Classification (NCBI taxonomy): domain Eukaryota; kingdom Metazoa; phylum Chordata; class Actinopteri; order Atheriniformes; family Pseudomugilidae; genus Kiunga; species Kiunga ballochi. The sequence continues at coordinate 9,022,119 of JBAMIG010000007.1, read as the reverse complement.
GTGATGTTTATTTTTTATTTAAATACTAGTGCTATTCATGTATCACGACTTCGAAAGACTTCCTTTGATGATTTTGAAATTAGGGTCTGATTAATCCCACACTTAAAAATGTTTTCTTTAAAAAAAACTTAAAAACGAAAAGTTCATTTGTAGCAGAGAAAAAAAAACTAAACATAAAAGTAGTAACAATCTTCTCTAAAAGAAACACAAAACACAGAACCATGAGTTAAACGTTAAGAAAGTTACATACCGAGATCATGGAGGGAATCTATATTTAGGTCTTTCGTAACCTTGTTTATGTGGGACGATTTCATAAAGTATTTGTGTTTATGAAATATTCATAGGAGAGGAAAGCAAGTCAAAAGGCATTATGCCCAATAAACATTAAATTTAGTGGAAGTAATAATGCCTGGATGCTATAGATACATCACCATTTCTAAGTACTTGTCATCAAATGGCCAACTTTCAATTGGTCACTGAAATAGAAGCCAAACAGGAGCTGCATTGGTCATAAAGCAGCTTGGGGAAAATATGGCATAATATATCAGGACTTAAATTAAAACCAGTTGGACTTTATTTATGTATAAACACAACATAAATTACTGTTAATGACTCATACAGACAGTTATTCAGTTTCATTTAAAAAAAGAAAATGACAAAAATGCATAAAACTCTTTGATCATTTACAAAACATGGTGTCTCTATGATATCCAGACACGCCTGTGCTGCTCCACATCAACCTTCAGAGTTCTCCACACCTACCCCTGCTCCACCACCCCCTCGCCTCGCCACAATAACTTTTAGGTATTAAACAGCTTATTTTTCCCATTTAAAAGCATCTCAAAGAGAATAAGATCTTTTGATGTTTACAGTGCTAAATCTGGTATACATAGTGGTTGTTTGGTGAGAGATATTTCGAACATCAGAAGTCTCTGATTTAAAAAAACAAAACAAATATTTGATCAAGAACGCTGCTCACTCTTGGACGAAACCGATGAGCCTGGTACTTCTAGAGAAGTGCAGATATGCATAATGTAAACATTCCTTCTGTTCACACAACACTCATTGAGCCAAAGTTTTCTTGATGAAAATAATTATAATAAAAAAAACATAAAACACCTAAATAATCTCACCATTTCCTCAAAGACATCACTGTTCCTCTGTGTCAAAGTCCAGAGTCCAGAAGGCTTGTGCTACAGAGGAACTGACCTGTAATTGCCATGTTAAGGCATGGTGTAATTGTACATTAATCTGTAGTCTTTGAGTCGCAATGCACAGCACTGCTTTTGACCCCTCCACACCCCCACACACATTTGATCTTTTCTTTCTTACTTTCTTATTTATTTTGTACAAAAACACAACACTCAAATGTACATATCAGCAGCTACTGAATACAGTTGCTTTTCATTTTTTTCAGTTTTCATCTCTCCACCAAAATAGAGTCTCTTTGGCAGAAAATGCACCTCATATTGTTACCTTTTCCCAATTTCACTTTGCCGGAGAAAGTGGATGTTATTTGAGCTATCTGCTAATTCTGGATACTGTTCAGTGGACAGCACGTAGTACCCATCATATCCCAAAACCTTCCCACTACTTAGTAGCTGCCGCTTCTCTCCTTCTGTCCAGGGGCGAACCCCTTCCTCCCCGTCTCGTACCCGCTGCTGTTCTCGGGCCCATGCACCTGCAAGGGCTCGCTGACGTGCAAGCTCGACAACCCGTGCTTTCTCCTCATCCACTGTGGATCCATAGCGAATGTGGAAAGCCAGAGAACCTGCATGAATCTCTACATCTGCAAAACGGCGAGTCCGACTATCCATGACAGTGGTGGATTGTGACACTGTCACGTTGATACCATTCTCAAGAGTCTTGTGTCCGCTGGTGAGGTGGAGCGCAGCAAGGTCAGCATCTGGAAGTCCCGGCTTAACAAAGTAGTGCGTGTCCCTCCCTTCTATAGTAAAGTGGAGGTCTTCCAGGTAGAAGGCGTTGTTGAGAATTGTTGCAACCTTAATGCAGTCTTCACTTGCCACGTTGAGTGTGTGAGTGTGGACACTGCCCTTGTAGATAGCGAACATAACAGCTCTTCCGATGGGAGACATTGCAGCTGAGAACCACAGCCAAGACTTTTCACCTCTACGACCCCGACTGAGATGGACTTCTGGCAGTCGCTCGAATGACAAGAGGGAATGTGCTTGTCTGGTTACTTCCTGCTGGACCCCAGAGATGGACTGTAGGAAAAGTGCAGTGAAACGTTAACATCCGAACATGGCAGAACCTGATTCTCCAGGCTATTTAGAACCAGCTACTGCACAGCTTCAGAGAGTTATTCATCCTTATTGAAAGATAATGGTGTTTTTAAGCTGTGCTCTCAAGCCAAAACTAGATAAATTCCCCATGAAAGCTTTTTGTGTTAAGACCAAAGAATAGCACAGAAAATAGCAGGAAAAGGTGGATTGTACAGTAGCTACACCAGTATATTATATATACAATTATAAATCTTTAAAATGTGTTTAACTGATAATTAATGCAAAGAAAAGCACACTCTTGCATTTAGCCTATTAAAACAGTAGATATATGGACAAATTAAATCAGTTTTATATGAAGCACATTAATGAACAAATTAATTAAAAAAAAAAGCATCATACTTCAGCTTTAGATAAACAACATAACTTCAGTTTTTTAGTTATCCTGTGTGCATGGTTTCGGTTTATCTTATCTAGTTTAAGTTGTTTTGTTTTTTCTTATGTTCAGTATATATCAGAAGTTTTTATTTTACTCACCGGCAGATCGTCCCAGAGCTGACTCTTCCTCAGTTCATAGGATGGCATGCTTAAGTCAAACTTTGGGACGGGAAACCCAGGAATGGTGTTGTGAAGATGAAAACCAAAGGTTACAAGCCAACTGTTAACATCTGGAGATAAAAAAAAAAAAAATCAAATTAATACAAAAGAATGACCAAAGCTCTGACTTGAACTGCTTATATTTGAACATTTATTCAGAAATAGAAAAAAAACTAAAAAAAGAAAAAAAAATGTTAATCAGACGATAATTTAAAATGATAAATAATATTTTTATATGCAAAACAAAAAATAAAACCCCCATTAAAATAAGATTGTGTTGTATTTTTTATTCTCCTACTGATAAACCCATACTTTGATAATGAGATCATGTAATTCATTGATTTACTGGACACTGGACTGGACACCTGAGTACTTGCAAAACAAAACAGGCTAACACTATTGGTAGTTCAGGTGACACTTTTTTACTTTTATTTTAAATTATCATTAATGATAACTTTATTGGTTGTTGTCATTATTCCATAAGCTGTTAAATGCAACACGTCTCACCTGCAACATATTCTTTCACTTCATGGACTTTGCTGATGGGATTGTTATTTCGGAACATATACAAATTAAAAGGGGCTGGTTCTTTGCCTACATTTTTCCAAGTAGAGATATCTGGAAGGGTCCATCTGCCAGACATGATATCATAATCCTTCTCCCCAAAATGCAGCAGTTTAGTAAGGGGGTCATACAGTCCTCCATGAAACCCAAGCACAAGCTGGAAGTCTGGGTTAGAGTCGAAGTAGATCTCACCATACGCAGTGTACTGTAGCTGTTTGACCAAAAGGCCATTGCTGGTGAAGACAGCAAGAGGTGTGCCAGTGTTGTCGCAAGCTATGTAGAACTCTTCTCCGCTGCTGATTTCCATTGCAAACAGGTGTCCTTGGAGATCATAGTAGAAGGAGGTGATCTCTGAGCTGGAGTGGTTGTATACATGAGTTATCCTTGCTGGGTAGCTCAGGTCTGCATAGAAGTACTGCAGGTGTTGGCCCAAACTGGTCTTGGTGGATACTCTACGGCCGAGTCCGTCATAGCGATACTGAATGGTCCAGCCACTGCTCTTGCTGTAGACTCGCACTAAGAGGCCTTTGGAGTTGTACTCAAAGATTTCAGCCCCCCTCTGACGTAGGAAGCCATCTTCGTCCATTCTATACTGGATATCTCCAAGACGAGTGATGCGGTCTCTCAAGTCATATCTCAGTGGCAGAAGTCTGGCACTGTTTCCTGCATTCAGCAAGTGCAGATTCCCATTGAGGTCATATGTGTAGCGCCACATAACTTTGTCGTTTAGGTACACAGTCTGAAGCTGGCCATCCACATCGTATTCATAGCTGTATCTGGTGGTGTTAGCAAAGGGGCCGATTTTGATTTCTCTCTTGATAACCCTACCCACATCATCATACTGGAAGGTGATCCAGTACATAAGTGAACGAAAAATCTCGTACTGAATCTCCTTGATACGTCCGTGTGCATCAAAGTGCTTTGTGTATGTCATGACTGCCGTGGATATGATTTGATTGATGTCATAATAGATCACACCGAACTTTCCAAACTGCTCAATCTTTCCTGAGATGTCATCAAACTGATACAGATCGATAGGTAGTGGCGTTTCATTGATGACACCTTGTACGCTAGTGACACGCAGGCTGCTGTCATAGGTGTAATCAAAACGTGCGTTGACCATGCCATCCTCGCTGAAGCGGAAAATCTGCCGGTCCACAAGGGGACCAACCTGACGATAACGAATAGAGCAGATGAAACCTTCATTCTGTAGGTTGACTGTCTTCAGCACCCCTGCTGTCTCATCATAGGTGAAGCTGACCCTCGTGCTGTCATAAAGTATCTCTGACAGCTTATTTTGCCGGCGGTATCTGTACAGGACTCTACGGCCTGTGCCAAAGTGAGCAACTCTAAGTAGGAGGCCATCTTCACTGTAGTCCATAGCTACTGAGGCATTGCTCTCTGGGGGATGATAAAGGTTTCTATAGTAACCCACAGAACGGATGGTCTGCATTGTGTAGCGGGCTACACTTGGCATGGTGACAGCAGAAAGCCGGTCCAGGGAGTCAAACTCAAATATATACTGGCGCTGACTGTGGAGCAGGAGAACCATTGACTGTAGAAGGAAAAAATAAAATAATTAAATCATTTTTTTTCATAACATACAGGGTATGTGTAATTCAAGGCAAGTGTAGAAAATTCCCGTTATGAGAAAAGGAGAGAAACGGTATCTGAAAATGGTAGCTGGTCCTGACATCACCACTCCCTTTCATGCTACACACTAGACTATTTGTAACATGTGACCTGCTAAAGTCTGTTTGTAAACTTTATAAGTGCATGATTATATGACATTAGTAATCTTTTCTTTCTAACTCCCGGTGCAATGAAAGATCTGCCTAATTCATTTAGAGAATGTGCGGTTAAGTGCGCTGTCTAACAAAGGCTTACCACCCTTTCTGTTAAAATGCCATGCCCAGTCATCCGTTGCTATCCTTGTGCTCCCTGAGCCCCCTGTGTTACTTATGTCAGCGTTGACATGGCCTCTCCAGGTCACGCAACAACAGGATGCAGCCAGCAATGCTTGAGAAAATCTCTGCATGTTTTTTTTGTTGCTGAACATTCTTGTGCAATCTTACAGAAAACACTGCAAAACAACAGAAGAATAGCTTTGTGGAGGTGATGAAGAGAGTGATACATCCACAGGCTTCTCTTTTTATCTGGTCAAAAAACAAGCAAGTTTTGATTTTTGATCAAAGTGTTATCTAACAACTTCTAACCTAATTGTTTTGTTTTTTATTTGTGTGTAGTATGCCCTTAAATCTATTTCCCCACTAACATAAACATAATCCTATATATGATAAAGACAAAAACCTGGTAAAAAGCAGGTGGTGTAGCTTTGAAGTTGGTCAGTTAGGGAAGTATGGCGTAACATATTTTTTATTAAAAAAATAAAGACAAGCTATTTATACGAAAAAACTATTATGTAATATATATAGTATATATAGCTCTATATGTGCAGAAAGGTAAATCATTTTCCACATGATGTACAATTTCACTTTTTATGCAAGCCAATAATAAAAGCATTATATTGTAACACGCCAAGATAGAATCAAATATCCAAAGCAATACTTTAATACCCGGACAAAACCACTATCAAAGATGTTAAGTTTATTGTCTATATTTCAATTAATTTATTATCAACTTATTTCAGATCTAGAAAACACTGGTGATGCCTATAAATTATGTCAAATAAGTGTAAGTCACTTATTGGGTTATGTCCTTTTTGTATATTCTATAACCCCATTACTAAACAAAGAAAAAAAAAAACAAAATGTTTTATTTAACAGATGCAAACAGTTGGGACATTTAATGACTGTAAATGTTGTTTGCAGACTTTATAAATTTAATAATGTGAAAACTTTAACATTAATATTGATGAAGACATATCCAATGTTCCTGGTTTTCTATGGTTTGGCTTAAAAAATATGTATACATATATATTTACACACATAGCGATCATAGACAATGTCAAACAGAAATGTTAACCCAAAGCCATTTTTATATTTAGCCTTGTAGCAATGCAGGCAAAGGTTTAAGAGCTCACTCTCCTATTGCACATTTACTCAATACAGTAATGCTTTCTGAGTCATGCGGGGCTGCCTGCCTTCCTCGAGGCAGGAAGATGAGTGCCACACTAAGATCATCCACACTGCTGCCTGTATTATTTTGAGGTTGTATGACATTTATTAACCCTGACGTGCAATACATTAACATGTGGATAATTTGTTTTCACATAACTTTTTGAATAATGATGTGGATTTTGTGATTCATTTAGACTGAACACGGAGAAGCAGCATTTAGCTGTGATTATACTTCAAACAAGTGGAACAAACTGCCAGTAGAGATTACACACACACCAAGAGTAGACACTTTTAAATCCAGGTTGAATCCAGTTTTTTTTCTTGTTCCTGTGCATGAAATCTCCACAGTAACTTTTAACTGATCTGATCTTTAATTATTCTAATTTAACATACAATTTTACTCTATTTGCTATATGTTGCTGTCTTTTCTTTACAACACCTGTAATGCCTTTGTTGTTTTTTGTGTAAAGCACTTCTTACATAGTCTTGTGTATAAAATGTGCTATACAAATAAACTTGCTTTGCCTTGCTTATTTGCTAAGTATATTCCCAGTATATTTAAGGTGAGCTAGTGGATATTGTTAAAACAGAAAAAAAAAAACTTTCAGGATGACTTCTGCTACTGTGCATGTTGAGATCCTAATTATAGTGATAAAGACTAGATGGCTTCGCAATATATCCCACACTTTATTTTGTCTGGACCTGCTGTTTTCTTACCTGCTCAAGGTAAGTGTAGCTCCATATCTTCCCATCTGCAAACACTCTGGAAATCAGGCGGCCTTGACTGTCATACTCGAGTCTCTCGGTGGTGGGGCCTCTCTGCAGGGCGCTGATTTGCCCGCTGCTTGTGCGGCTCACATTAACCGGCAGTAGCTTACTGCTGGGTACCCAGAGGACTGGGTGGCCGGCAGTGTCATATATAATCTTTAGAAGGAACTTCCTGTGGTCATCATAAATCTTTTCTGTCCTCAGGGTGCGATCGTAATCAACTGAGAGAATGTTTCGTCCATTCACCTGTAGGAAAGATTTAACAATGGGTTTGAGTAAAAATACTGCAGCTATTTAGTCATACAGAAATACTTTAGCATGAGGTAATAATATTGTAGAAAAAACTGTTGTAAACCATCCTGTCAAACATGAAAAAGATTTAAAACATGACAGGGAACACCATGCTGCAGTTTCAAGAAGAAATCCCTTGTTTTATCTAGATAGTAAAACTATATTCATAAAGATTTGCACTACAGTTGTAATAGAAATCCATTCTTCTTTCATGGAGCTTATTAAACTCAGACACACTCTGGCAAATGTTCAGGTACACTTAAATCAAAACCTCCTAAATTTAGTGGTGACAAAAATTAGCATGAGGCAAAGTAACCACCAAGTTTAGTTCATGAAGTACCATAATATAATAAATCTGTGAAAGTCTGGAAAGAAGGACTAAGAAGAGGTTAGTAAAGTAATACTATGTAAAGTAATGGAATGTAGACAATCTTCTAAATCAGGATAAATCTAATGACTGATAAATGAAAAATAAAAGGAAAGAAATCCAGAAACATCTTTACAAGGTTAGAATGGAAGTTGCACAGGCATATGGTCGTATATGAACAGTTTGACTGGATTCTGAAGAAACATTTAGATTATCCATCCATCCATTATCTACCGCTTTGTCCCTAACGGGGTTGCGGGGGGGCTGGAGCCAATCCCAGCACATTTAGATTATTTTGACTATAAAATCCTAAACCCTTGCAAAGGTTTTAGGAAATTTCTCTGTATTGTGTTACACAGACTCCATAAAAGTCAAGATGTTCTATTTGATGTAAAATTAAATGCAGGCTCCAAAAATGTTCAAAATAGGTGTCAGTATGCTGTCAAAATGAGTCCAGAATGCAAATGTTTAAGACTGGAAGGCCAGAATGACTTGCAGGTAGGCCAGTTCAGCACCTAAACTTTTCTTACCTTATTTAAATGTATTTGTAATACTTATAGGAAATGATCTAGTATTGTTTTAACTAAAGAAAAAGATATCTGGATGACAATTTAGGTTGCTCAAAAACATGAACATATTGTTTAGCATCAGTGATGCCATGACAGACGTGAAACTGACTCATGCCACTGAGACATTCACATCCTGTTAGTGATTTTCTGTTGCTCTCATAATCAGCATTCAAAGTAGAGACAAGGACAAGGCAACAATATATGATTTTTATTTATTTATTTATATTTCTATGGATTAGATAATCCATTTTGCAGTTGACAACATATGCTCATTAACATCAATGTTACTATTGAGCATCTTGGCTACTCAACAGTGTTTTTTAGTTAGTTGATGAATATTATTGACCCTTTTTTGCAATTCCTTAAAAGATTGTGTTTCAAGAGTTTCAATAATTAAACAGGAGCCATGGTCTGTTAAAATGAACACAAAATAACTCCCACTGTTTTCCTTGTGGGATTTATGTATCACTTATCATGAATTTTACATGTGCCCAAAAAAGAGAAAAACCTATTTAACAAAAAAAAAAAAAGCCTGACATACCCTTAGCTTGCGTCCAAACACAATCACCTTCCCTCTGGCTTGTTCTTTGCGGAAACGCCACTCAACCAAGTTCTGCCCACTTTCTCCTGGTAAGCTCATGTTGCGCCGGGCAACTGTGGGGTTGGCTGCTCCTGTCAAGATGTGGGGCTCTGTCTGGTAGTGGGTGTCCATCCCATTGGCATAGGTGATCCTTAGCGAGTTGTCGAAGCCCACTTGATAGCTACTTCTACACTGGTCTGTTTACAGCAAACACAAGGTTGAAATTTATTACAGTAGAAAAGGTAATTAAACTGAAATTATGATGGCCAGCGGTCTCCTGGGATGTCTGTTGGTTGTATGTAATTAAGTATAAAGTATTTAATTTCTGAAATTAAACAACTCTGAGATGAAGGAAAGCACATGAATGATATGAGGAAATAACTGGACCATCTGGCCGTGGCAGAGAGTGGAAACCACTTAGTAACAAGGTTGATGCGCCTCTCCGGTTCCAACACCCCAACCCACACTCCCAGAGAGTAATCATTTACACTGTCGTCTGTCAGACCCCCTGAGTTGTAATGATACACGACTTAGGCTTACTCAACATTGCCCCGCCGACCCCTGAAACAATGACAAATAACAACTGCTCAAGTGGGGAAGATGAGCGGCAAGGCCTTACCCTGAGCCAGAGTGTAGAAGGCACGAATGGTTGAGGTATTCGTTGTGATGCTGATTTCCTCCTCTGTCAAGGAGCTCTCAATATCCACCGTCAAAGCACTGTATATGTCTGTGTACAAGTTATTCACCATTCCAGTGGGGAATGTCGCATTCATTAGACGGCCTTCACTGTCATAGCTGTGTAACAAAAAAAAAAAAAAAAAAGCATCAAATGACAAAGCATTAATATGTTCGAGCTCTCTGTGCCACAATGCATTCAATTATCAGCTCTCACAATACTTGAGTGAGACCACCTACTTTCTTGTACTTAAAATGTCACATTTCTTTCCCTGGACATTTTCTATTTCCAGAGCATAAGTGGACGGATGTCTGCAATACAGACTGAGGCACAATTCAAATATATTTTTTTTATGACTGAGTGACATATCTCCTTAGCTATCACTTTTACATAGGAACAAAATTATAAGTATTTGCAATGAATTACGTTATTCGGATGATTGATGGCAAATGGCTGTTTTGCTTTTTTAGTTATAGAGAGGATATCATCCATGAAGTAATGTAAGTTGACAAGGAAAAACACTAGGGAGAGAAAAAAATCAATCATAGAAAGCATGCTACAAGAGAGTGGGGCTATATTATTAGGTCCTGTTAGCTTATGAGAAGGAATTCTAGTAAAATACGTTCATTTAATTTTACTTTTACATGTGTGGACAGGTATACAACACGATGCAGGGCCAGTCTAGTAAAACATAAAAGTGGAACATACTTTATGGACACTGAGTTATTAAAGTATAACTAGGCAATGTGACAGATTTGAGGTCAATTTTATAATTAGATTTCAATTAAATGTGCTCCCAGAGCAGTTTGCAGGTAAGTATTGTTGCTTGCAGTACTGTGAGATAAGTAGGGACAGCCACAGCCTGAAACACACATATTTTCATGTGGAAATATGTGTGTTTTCTGCTCCTTATAGTGCTTACAAGTTTAGGTTTAAATTAAGTGAAAATAAATCTAGTTGCATTAGTAGTCATAAGAAGTCAGTAAAACTTTTGTAGTCAGTAAGACTTTCTCTGAAAAGGAGTACTTTTTTATATACTTGAACATGTAGTATGAATAATTTTGTGTTAGTACACAAAGTAGGAGGTATACTTTCATCTATACTGCAGGTTATTTGCAGAACTGTAGGACTTAAATGAATTGAAGCCTAAATCAATCAGACTTTGGCAAATATGATGGTCTTGTCAGTGTTAATCATACTTACTCATAAAAAGTTGTCCAGCCGATCTCTGATGTCTTTGTAGCCAGGAGACCGTTGTTACCGTGGTAAGTGAGAAGCACCAGCTCCTGACCCTGCGCTGTGAGTGTTTTCAGTCCACCGTTGGTGCCCATGGTCAGCCAGATAACCTGGTTGTCAGGAGCAACAATACGTACTGGCATGCGATTAGGATCTCTTCGGATTCTCAGAGTGTTGCCGCTGCTGTCAGTGACAGCCGTGATGTCGTTCTCTGTGCTGTAGCTGAAAGTATATTTTAAGTCGCCAGTGAGCAAGCTTGCGGTGTGCTGGTGTGTACCATTGCTGTCAAACATATACAGCTCCTGAGCATCAGGGGAAGCCACCTCATATGTACTGGCACTGGAAGTCAATGTTGGCCCGTTTCTAGAGATGGCCCGGATTCGGATGTTCCCTAGGTCTGCCACGTAGAGTGTTCCATCTGGAGCTGCCACTAAAGAAGATGGAGCATTGAGCCTCGCATCTTTGGCATAGCCATCCCCTGTCTGGTAACAGTCGCAATTGGCATCGTTCTTGCAGTCACAGTCGGAGATAGCCCCGGCCAAATGAGTTATCTCACCATCCACAGAAACCTTTCGGATCCTGCTCATCTTTCTCTCATCTGTTTCTGCTATGTAGATGGCACCATGGTAAGAAATGGTAATGGCAACGGCCGATTCTAGCGGGGTCAAATGAGCCCTATGACCACCAGCCACACCACGGTCCAGTACAGCCAAAGGGCAGTGAAGAGGTCGACCTGCTGCAATGCTCACTTGACCATTCTCTGTGATGCGTAGGACGATGTTGTTATCCAGTACATGTAGGGAGTTGTCCATGGGGCTCACGGCTAGATCTGTAGGCCACTCCAAAATCACCTGGAATACACAACATCAACTAATTACCAGCCTGCCAATTATGGAAAAGCAGTTTACACATATATTGTTTCAAACTCATTAAAATCTTGGCAAATAATTAGACTCTTAGACTCTTTGTCTTGATATTTTGTTGGATGTAACAGCACTCAATATTTTTCTTTTTTTTCTCCTTTCATTATTGAGGCCAACAAGAAAGCATTAAAAGTCCCAAATCCGTCAATACCACATGGCCAAATGAAAGAATCTTACATTTGTGCAGACTGAATATGAAAAGTAACAGATGTTGTTAGCAAGAATGAAAGTACAAGCCCTGGCCCTGTTCTCACCTCCAGACAGCTTGCTGGGAATGGCAGATTGTCAGTCAGTGATAGAAATGGTCACACACAGAAGCCTGTAATCCTTTGTCATGGGGGAAGGGCCTATCTAAAGCATCTGATAAGGAACCCTGATGGAGTAATTTGGTCTGTTTAATTGAGCTACTGGGCCAAGATAATTAAGGAGAATGAAAAAGTGATGTTATAACAGAAAATACTGTATTAAAGTATAAAGCTATACATATATAATAGATAAGAAACACACTTGTATATTAATATATATGACATACAAGGACAAAGCTACCGTAATTTGTCCAGACCACATGCTTTCCTGTCTTTTTAAACAGTCATATATGTGTTGTTTTATATTCTAACATTGCTAAAATCAACTTGTTGCTTATTTTTCTAGTTTACAAAGTTTAGATGGCTTTACATGTTTTTAAAGAAAAAGGCTCATGCTCTTTCTGTACAATTCCTAAAATAAACAAGCTAATTATTGTCTTATGGTGTTGATTTTATATGTTGTATAAAACACAGCGTGGGAGAGCCTTAGTTAAACCTTGATTCGTTTAATGGTGAGCAGGGAAAAGCTTCTGTGTATAAAACAAAATAAATAAATGCAAGTTTGTGCAGAAGTTTCTGGGAGAGTTACACTACTTTTGAAACTGGGTTGAAACCTCTGGTTTTAAATATACAATTACAAGTCTGTTTTAATGAGGCTTTATGCCGATGTGAAGCGATGTGTTGTGATTCACACACAGTTCAGTGGGTGACTTTGCAGCACCTACGTTTTTTCTTTTTCTTTTTCACACAATTTAAGGACGATACCTGCAGAGCTGCATATTTTACCTTTGTACTAATGTTGATCTATGACTGAAGGGTAGCTGTGGCTTTCCACAACATGCTTTGACAGGTTTCAAAGTAACTTATGTACTCTGAGGGATTTAAGTAATGCTCTCTCTCTTTCCAAAAACAAACAAACAAAAAAATCACTGAGCATGCACTATACGCATTCCTTCTTCATTTATATTGTAACCCGAGAGAAAAACATTCTGCATGATGATTGTTGACAGAAAAGAACATCTAAATTGCATGAAAGTTTAAGTCTTAATATCTTTAAAGTGCAACAGTAATTAGAGAACTGTGATGGACCGGTGACCTGTTCAGGGTGTACCCTGCCTCTCGCCTGCCAATTGCTGGGACAGGCTCCAGCTTCCTTACCCTGAACTGAATTAAACAAAATAGAAAATGTATAAATCACAGGAAAATTAATCACATCTCGTTAGATTATAAGGACACACTATAAGCAGAAGACGCCTGCTTGTCTGATAATATGTCAGTGAATAAAAACCTGATTTGCAAACGCACAAATGAATGGTGTGGCCTTCAAATATTAAACTATGTCATTAAAACTGCCAAAACATTGCTGAATTGTTCTTTTCCACAGTGTGATTAATAATAAAACACACTGCCTTTCAGGCTGCTGCGAGTTAAACCGTGCCGAGTCACTTCTCTGGCTCGGATGCCCGAGGATCACACAGTCTCGCCAAAACCATGTCTACACTGGTTGGTGCCAAATGACTTGATTAATTAGCAAAAAGCGACAAGCTTTATCCTTTGTTTTCATGTACTCTTATGTTCACCCCCCATCATGTTCACCACCCACACACAAGCAACTGATTGCTTTCTTTTCTGTTTACATAAAGATTACTCTTAGATTGCCAAAAACATTCTCTAATTTTAGCCTTGGTCTTAATTTTGGTTGATCTATTTTATTTATTTTTCATCCCTTAATAAGATGCAGATTGTGAAAAGTTTTGCAGAGGTCATTTGTTTGTGTGTTTTGGGCTAATTTCTTTCTAATTAAGTCCCATTTTATTTGCAGCCTTGCACTTTTTTGGTTGCTGGCTGATTGGCATTAATACAAAAGCAACGCAAATACAATTTAAACTGTTAGTTTTATTCAACAGAACCTTTCTTTTGTGCACATATGCGGGAGGTGAGAGAAGCTGAGGCAATTTCACTCCCAACAGGAGAAGCAGTAATCACGTAATTGTATGAAAAAATATGCTTTGATGTTAATAAAACGTATGTATTCTTTTCTTATTTTTTTTATCAAATATCTTTAGTCTCAAAACTCTAAGAACTGAAATGAGGATGGATATTAATACTGAAGTACAAAAAGCCACTACATTGTTTTGAATAAAGTGTCATACTACTATGATTCCTTCAGCTATTGCGTCATGGCAGCACCCTGCCTTTATGTAAACTCACCCACAGGTAGATTGGAGATGTGTTTTTTTTATTGTTTTTTTGACAAAGATGGTTATCGTCCCTCTGCGCCAAAGAAAAGTGTTTATATGCAGCAACCCTGCTTCCACATTATCAGTCTCCTCACTCCTGTTAATTCCTAATGAAACACTAAAACTTCCCCCCTTTCTGAACTGCATCATTATTACCCCCTTCATATTTTACCCCGTCCTAAAAATTCCCCTCTTGTGCTCCCTGCAATGCTCTCACCACTGTTGCCCGTTTTAACCGTTTCATCATCCAAATAACAAAAATAAATAAATCATTGCCAAACATCTGGAAGTGGTTTATACCACCGTTACCACGGTCTCTGTGTTTCTTAGAAAAATAATTAAATTGACTTTTCATTATTTAAATGTGTGATAACTTAACTTGTAAATCTATGTTAAAGTAAAAAGCGCAGGCAGCAATTAAAGCATTAAATACACAACACAAAAAAAAACTCAGATGAACCGTTAAATGAAACAAGCATAACAAAAATCACAAATATAAATTTCTGTATAAAACAATTAATTAAACACAGATGGAAAAAGGGGGAAAAATACTCTGCAGTCTACAGGGCAAGCAAAACTATTAGCATTAACTGATATCATTCGATGGAATAATAAATGAATTACAGTAAAACATCCAGAGTCTAAAGTACTGTCAAATATTTGTAGCTAAAAAAGAAATGATTTAAATATCCTGAAACTGGTTTTAGTATTCCAGCAGCATTCGAAAAAGCTCCTTCACCAAAGACTTAGGAGACTCTTTATAATAACAGCCTGGGAGATGAAATGAGAAAAAAAAATCCTCTGCCTGTGTTACTCTTACTGAAAACCCCTTTTTTTTAATCTGGTGTATCGCTAGATGCTGCATGTTAGACTGTGTGCAGATGCACTACAATAAACGTTTCTGATAAGTGATAAGTGACCATGCTGAAATAGGGTTAGATGGCCTGGAGCACAAGGTGGCACTGTGACACACTCTGCAAGAGCGTACTGCCAGCGTTATCAGTGTTATCAACTGTCTCGCACTTCTTTACTTAAGTCACCTGATTGATGTCCATGCTGCTGTCACAGGTCAGAGGACGAGCTGATGTCAAATCATTGGAGCCGAGGAAAGTGGAGATGATGCCGTTCTGGTCCACCTTTCTGATTGTCGTGCCATCAACAAAATAAATCAGCCCATTCTTGTCCACGGCGATGCCTGTTGAAACCAGGTAGGAAGAGAAAAAAAAAGAAGAAAAAAGAGAAAACCGAAAAAAAAGAGCTTGTGATAACAGGAAAACATGGTAGATGTGCCACATCTCTGCTTGCATGACTCAGTGGACAGAACACGATGGATACATGTGTCAACTTCGCCTTCCCATTATTCAGGTCACTGCAAAAAGCACAGCCATCAATAATTCAAAGGCTGCTTTTCTGGTATTAAATAATTTCTCAGGCAGAAGTGGGAAAGGCTGTATTCATGCGGTATATATGCACTTGCCTTGTCTTGTAACCCTCTGTCTAAAAATGACCTCGGGAGGTGGGGGTGTCAATGAGTGGTACTTTGTGGAGAATTTTTGACTCTTGCAATCATCAACGATCCGCAGGGCATTTAAGAAATATATAAGCGATGGAATAGAAATGACAGCTTCTGACCACTTGACATGAAAGAGGGGATAGACAAGCAGTTGCCTTGGTGACAAGTGTGGACTAAATTGTCTAAGTGATTGAGTGTTAGCTCAGACTTCGAAGTTGCAGGAGTTGCCATAACCGTATGTCCCAAACTGGAAAAATACATTAACGGGGCATGCCAGCCTTCACATCACTCTCTGTGTCACCATGCTGTTTAATAGAGATCAGGGCCTACGGGAATTCAGCCATACCGCACATGCAGGGAGGCTGTTTTTCATTCTCCACACCGGATTTAACATGCTGTGGTTCGGGGTTTAATTTCAAAGACGGAGCTGCTGATCTGAAGATTACTCTATAGTTTTTATAGGAATTAAAATGTTCTAAATGTGCCATAACTTTGTTCTCTCCTCCAGAGAATTCCATTTCCAATGAAGTCTTTAAAAGCTTCTATGGAAGGTTAGTGGCTTGGTTTGACCTGTGGCTAGGTCTACGCAAGATTGCTTTCTGCTAAAACATTGACGAGCCGTGGGAGCTCGCGGTGAATCCTTGGGAGCTGGCTATCTGACAGCCTGAGATTCTCAGACAGATGAAATGTGTCACATTTGAGCAGAGTTCAGCATAAAAAAAGAAAAAAAAAGAGAGAGAGAGATCTGCTGTTTCTTCTCTGGTCTCAACTTCCACCCACTCCATCATTAGAGTCGTCCCTCAGATTGCTTTCACTCAAGCCTTTATCACCTTGCTGTAGCTGAACTATTGCAGTTGGCACTTAGAGCAGGCAGCAACGAGTGCAAAACAATTCATCAAAGCCTTTCATTCTGGAGGAATTTATGGAAAAGTCAGTAATTGCACCAGATGTGACGCAAATGGACATGTGTTCTCTGAATGTGGACAACAGGTTGTGTGTAGCACTTATTGACTCCAGGGTAGCAGTTACTTTCTTGCCTGCTATAAAAGCATGGGAACTCAACTTTCACTGAGCTGTTTGTCACAAGGAGGAAAGGAGGAAAAAAAGATGAAGTGAATATGTTTCCAAAAAAGAAAAAATAAGTTGAACTTTACAGGGTGAAAGGCTTTAATTTCCCAAGATTCCTTGTTTTTTTTTTCTAAGTAGACAATCCTGTTGGCTTTTAATTTAATATCAGAACTGCAACCTAAATTAATTCATTAAAATGAGAAAGCCATTAGTTGGCAGAGCGCCCAAAGCATGCATAAATTTAACTGTCTCAGGTGCCACTCTTGAATGAGAGAGCTGTCACTGCGTTCCACCTCTCTGTTTGAGCACAACATCTTCATTAGTTTTAGATAATACCTTTGGGTCCTGTGAGGGAGGCCTCTGGTGCTTTTCCTCCATCACCACAGTGGTTCTCATCAAAGGGCAGACAGTGTTCACCGGTTCCTGCTACCACCTCTGCGTTGGCCTGCAGGTCCTTGGTTCCACTAAGAATCTTTGGTCGGTAGAGCCGACGGGAGTTGGTGTCCGATACATACAGCTGGCCAGTAACTGGATCAGTTGCCAGGTAATACCGATGTGCTGGGTTGTTGCTGCGTGCAAAGCCATAATGGGGTTATTTTGTGTAGTTGCAAAAATGTTGTTTTTCATTTTGCAAAATGTGTTACAATGTAGCAACGTCTGTAAAATTCATAAAACTATCTGTCAACTCAAAGATGTGACTCTAGGCTACTTTTGAATATTATTTAAATAAATAGCATTTACATGTATGTTTACACATGCTTTCTAAGGGATTGTATAGAATATTTGAGTGCCTTTTAGAAAAGACTTTTGGGACATTCTAGCTGACGGAAAACTGTAAAAATAAGTAAAAATCAATCAAAGCAAATTCTACACTATCGTAATTCACCTTCAAGGGGGCATATTAAGCTAATCTTCAGCTTTGAGTTTCTATTCTGGGACTTACAAAAAAAGATGGATAAATAATAAATTCATATTTATCTCATCATGACTGTTCAGCCACCTGTTAGTTGAACTTCTGCCAACAAAAAGGCAACATTATCTATGGGTTCTGTAAAGGCTCCCTCCCCAAAATTAACTTTCCTCAGATTGGTCAGTATCCAAAAGCCTGCTGTGAGATGCCACTGGATGCCCATGAGCACCACCTCATCCTTCTGCTGTACTGAAGGTTCAAAAAGCTTCAGACTGACTTATTTTGGAAAAGCATCAGGTAAAAGGTTTGAACACTAACTAACACGGATATTTTAATATCATGCACTTTAGTGGACTATCAAGCTCAATATGGTGACATATCTAAGATTCAAAAGTGAATCCTTCATTTACCGCATTTTACTCAAAGCTACTTTTTTACATCCAACTTATTCATTTTCATACAGGCGTCAGACGGATTATTAGAAATCACTCACAGAACATGCATGAAAGGTGTGCGAATATTTAATCAATGTACTGAGGGAAATAATCCACATTTTCACCATTGAAGACATGTTTGTGGGTACCTTTAAGACAACATGTTGACTGTTTGAGGATAATGTGTCAATTAATTTTCCATAAAAAACAGCAGTTTGGTTTGATGGATGTATTAGACCTGCAGCAGAGCATCTAAATTCAGAGACTTTTATGTTATTCTTTGTTTATAAGCTGTCATTAAAAAAGTTATTTTCCAACACAAACACACACACTCTCGACTGAGTAATTAAGATAAAACTTCTTTGTTGTTTTTGCTGCTTAAAATACAAACCTAATTATCCTCTGCAACATTGTCATCTGCACGCATAATGAATTGAAGAGGAGAACCGTTTTCTATTTTTAATGTTGTAAAGAAACATGAATAATTTCCATAACAGGCTAAAAAATTAGAATCTTTGAAAGAGGAAAAGTGGGAAACAGAAGGTTTAAATGATGGAAGTTAAACTAAATTTACCAGGACACTACCACAGTGGGGTTTCCAGTTTGCAAAGAAGAAATGACAACTTGTGTTACTCATCATTTCACTTGTTATCAGCTTCCTTTGAGGAGAAGCTTCTGGAAGTTACAGAAATGAACATGGCACAACATGGCGATTAAAGGCATCTGGTTCTGCTTATTTGCATGAATGAACTGACAAAGCAACATTCACGCTGTAATATGGCTAGGGTGAAACGTTAGGTATTACAACTGTATATTATATTTTTAATAAATGCCAAAAAAAAGATAATTGTGTGTAAAATCTCATTTAAATAAACTTGAGATGTTTGGAAACAACAAAATTAGGCGAGAAACGGATATACAGAAGGTGCTTACATATAATTAAAAAGCTCAAAACAGAAGCATTAAAATGAAAAATAGCTTGTTTTACAGTCCAGTCATAAACATGGCTCCTCTGGTTGTACTCAAGCTTAATGGTACCTCACTCAATACTGGTTGCCTCTGGAAGTGGATAATGTGATGGCAGAATAAATGTGGCAATGAAACGTCTTTATAAAATGATAAAGATTGAGTCATAAAACTCGACAGCCATTATGAGTCAAGGTAAACGTTCAAAATAGGTGGCTGCTATCAAGCTCCTATAAACTATTCAGGAAGTCAAACATTAGTAACCCCTTCTTTCAAAGTCAACCTGCAGGGGTGGACACAATAAATGAGACACCTGGCCCAGTGTTTTACAGTCCAATGAAATTCTCATGCAATAAATATTACCTTTGTGAAGCTTTTCAAGTCAACACAAACGTAAGTTGGAAGGGTTGAAGGTTTGAAAGTTTTATTCGGTGCTCCTGCTACCTACAGCCAGCTCTCCATTAGTCTCACACACACATTTAAACTACTTCCAGTGGAGAACTTTTTATAAAGTTCTCTGCTTTTTACAACATCTTGAAGAGATGACCACACCTGTTGCATGGAGCAGTCAAACTGCTCGCAGGGAAGCTGCTGCGGCTCCCTATCACTAGATAATCTCTTCACCTAGGGTCATGTTGATGTCCTTAAATGGTTAAACATCTTTTTGCTAAACTTTTAATGCCATTTTACTAGTATATAATTCAGTCTAATATTTTGTAAAGCAGTCATTGTCGTATAAACATGTAGTTTTTTTTTACTTAAATGTTTTGTCTAAAAATAATTTTAATGGATAAAAGACTTGTTGTTGATCAACTATATTTACTTGACTGTTGCTGGTGTGACAGGTTGCATGTTGCAGTGTCATGTCCTACTAGAATGCAGTACTGCCCAAAAGATAAAAAAAAAAAAAAACATTTGCAATTGTTCAGAAATAAGTGTTTACTAAATAAACAACTATGACTCTAGCATGGAGGAATCTTAGCTTTTAAAGAGTAAATAATGTGTTGCTAATTGGAAGGGGGAGATGAGTAAAATGCATATTTATTTGTCACATCCTGCTCACCAGACATCTGGTACCAATGGTTAAAATTACCACAACATCTGAATTCACCATGTAAATCAATTAAAATAGGTGCAAATTCATACAAAAGTAACTTATCCATGTACTACAATGTGAAAACTACACCAGGGAGTAGCCAAATTCATAAAGCTGCTGCAGTTTACTGCTTAAAGAACTTCTGGCTGTTTTAATGGTAATCACTAGGAAAAGATAATTGTCATCAATAAACAACTTTACTGGATGCAATACAGTTACTGTAATCATGGAAACCGTTGTGTGAGAACATCTGCCAAAACCTATTACTAAAAATATAATTGTGAGGTTTAAAATTATACGAATGACTGCTGGACTGCATTGTATGAAGTTTTTTCTTTCTTCTTTTAATTCTTTTTTATATTTCTAACATTTCCTAAAGTGCTAGACTTTGACAATAATCCAAATATATCAGTTCTAAAAGTCTGGGCACTTGTTCTTATGTAGATGTAATCAAGCTACCACTGACTTGCTATAATGATCAGTGTGATGATTATTACAAAAATCATCATTACTGCTTAACCATATAAAAAGAAAGAGGTTTGTACATTTTAAAGATAATATGCAAAACAAGAAGCCAGTAAAGTGTACACCAACATCATCCACCTACCTGTGTCTAAAGTCTTTATTTCTATGACAAGATGGAAAGAAAGCAGGAAAAGAGGAGAGAGAATAAAGACAATAAAGTTAAACATCTTGAAGGGAAAATCCAGTGGCAGTTATTTGCCCTTTCCCTTTGACATGTGAATTACTTCCATTTTTGTCTTGTTTTGCTAAACAACCTTTTCTTATTTTCTTCTGCTCACCAAAATTGCAAACTGTCAGCAGAAGCAAGTGATATGTATAAAGAAAGGAAAAAAAAAAGTCTTATTTTCCTGCAAAAAAAATCTAGTGAGAAAACAAAAACAAGTCATAAGTCGTCCACTTGCAAAAATCAACACACAGACACACACACGCACACACACACATACACACAGAGAAGGTCACATTCAACGACAGCCTGTTTGGCACAGAAGTGGGATTACAACAGAAACCTCCAGCCCACAAAAAAGCAAATTTCCTCCTGTGTTCATGAAGCAACATCCTGTATTACCACTGCTATTCTCAATTTGACCACTCATATTGAAATATTGATTCGGCCACTTGCTACACTGACCACTGAAGCCAGAATCTATCAGACTTAACACTAAAGCGGTTCAGGAAATGCCATTTGCACAAACCACTATAACAGATACAGAAAGCTGAAACCAGTTAAATGTTTGAGTATATTGGGATGGTGGGTGGGGCGTCCGTTTTGCTGTGCGTGGGGGGCTACTAATGGGGTGTTGTTTGGGGGTCATTGGCCCTAAGCCTGAGCAGCTTGGCAGGGGGTTGGCTTGGTATGGTTTGGACATGCCCCTGCAGGGGTAGATTGGGGTGCAGCCTGGTGTCCAGCTGGTTTTCTGGGGCCAGTGGTGTTTTCCAGGTGGGTAGAGATCTGTTTTTGTGGTTGGGAAGCTGTAGAGTGGGAGTGTGGGAAGGAGTTGGATGGGTGTGGATGTAGCGTGGTTTGGACAGGCGAAGAAGAGAGAGGAGGAGGGATGCAGGGGGTGCTCTCACATGCCTTTTTCCTGGGTGCTGCTTGTGTGGGGTGGGAGGTGATTTGGTCCACTGGCTTGGGGTCTGACCAGGCATTACTGCTGGGGGCCTGTAGCCCTCAGAAGTTTCTGTGGCGCCATGCCTGGGAGAAAGGAGAAAGGGGAGGAGAGAGAAAGGATGACATCTTGGTCTCTGGAGTACATGGTCGGGGTCCATCAGCGAATGGATGGGTTGGCCTTGCCCTCTTTGGGGCTGTGCCTTCCTCAGGTCGCTCGTGTGGACTTTGGTCCTACATCTGACTCAGGCTCAGGTGGCTGATATCTGGCGGGTCACTAATCCTGGTCCCCTGGAACCTGTGTTCTTGTGGTGGACTATCTGGTTCTGTGCTCAGTAGTGGCTGCTGGTTGCCCAGTGCTTGGGTCTGCTTCTAAACCTTGGAGGGGGTGTCACTTATGCCTTACAAGCTTATATTAATGTATTCGCTGATTGTCTATTTTGTCCATTTGGGTCAAATTGCACACTCGCTGAAGCCATTTTCTACATTTTGCTTTTTTTCTCCTGATTTCTCTCTTTACTCTTTCCTTCTCTTCTCTTGCTCCTACAGTCTGATTCAGTGGTAACGTGTACATTTAGCAAAAATAATAATAATAATAATAATAAATAAAAGACTAAATAAAAGGGTGCTTCATATCCAAAAAGTATCTCTTGACCAGGTAAATTTATTCACCCCAATATGGCAGCCAGGCCATCATTCTGTTATCATGTTGCTGGATGAGGCTGATTTAAATAGAGGAAAAAAAAAACAACACACACAATGCAGAGGCTCATGCCAGAGCAGAGCTGATTTCTGGAGTGAATGAGGCAGATTTCCACCACTCTAGTTTTTCCCCAAATATCCACCTTTGCTATTTTAACTTATTAACACACAAAACTTGATTTTCAACTACCTACCAATAGCAGAGTCACCTCCATCTTTTTAAAGGCAGTTTTACATTATTTCACGTATAGATCTTATATACGTAAGAGGATGGCCCAATGTACATTTAATCAACATCTGCCATTATAAAATAAGCCAACTGGCCAAATCAAAGTCGTTACAGAGAGACGCCAACTTGGCATGAGGGTGTAAATCATTCCAATTACACGCTGAAGACAGGATGTCTTTCCTAATTATGGAGATGGATAGGGAAAAGATTTCATATTTCTATGAGGAGAGGAAAGATGTGTGCAAATTAGGGTCTGCACGCGATAACATTTTAGCTCCCCTTCCCCATACTAAAGTCTGAATGTAAAAATGAGAAACAAGATCTCTCGTGTTTTTACAGAGTGGGGTCATTCAGAGTGCACTGAGTTTCTATTACTTTTATTTTTTAATGCAATTTGCATATTTTTTGGGTAATTTAATCTTGATCTTATATGTAAAAAAATTCTCTATACAGGCACAAAAGCAATTTCCTTAAATTCTGAACTTAATATAAAACTCCTTGTGGCATCAGCATTAAAAACAATTTCCACATACCAGTTGCATAATCCCAATTAAATGATCCTAACTGGATTTTTTTTTTTTGCTTTTACCTCAGCTCCATGATACTTGTCACATTTCCAGAAGGGTAGATCCGGCGGATAAAGTTAAAATCTCCCACAAAGAGGCTTCCATCAATGCCCCATGCCAGAGCCACTGGTGCCAACAGCTTGTTGCCCTGAGCTTGCCCGTTACAGCTGGGACACGAGATGCTCCTGCGCCGCCCATTACCCATCACAGTGGAAATCACAGGGGGCTGGAGAGAGATGAACTGGTTTTCCCCACTACCTTTGTAAAGAATGCCTGAAAATGAAAGAAAAAAAAACAGTTATTTACAGGTGGGAAAACATTTGCAAAAGCCTAAAAAAGGTATTTGGTAGCTCCAGATTTTAAACATGCAACATCTATCTCTCTCTCTCTCTCTCTCTCTCTCTATATATATATATATATATATATATATATATATATATTGTTTAGAATAGAATTATAATTAAAATATATTATTTATCAGCTGATCTGCAGGGAGGAGAAGAACTAAACTAATAAGAACAGTTTAAATAGTTGGATAATTAAGAAAAACTCAGATAATGATTGGATTAAATAAGGAGTAGAGGCAGCACACTGGCAGCTACTGACCATCAATTTCACTGATGCATCCCAGAACAGCCGAGCTATAGCACTGCAATAGATTCCCAGAAACCCTCGATAAGGCTGAAGTATATTTTATGTAAAGTTATGTTCTTTTAGCTTGACAAGGCACATGTTTTCCCCAAGTCACAGAGAGGCGGTAAACATAAATACAGAGCTGTGGACTTCCCCTTAATAACAGTCGATATGTTTCAGTGAGGACTGAGAATGTGGTGAGTCACAACAGATTAATATTTTAACAAGGAGCCGATATAACTGGCTTTATAGGGCGAGGTGGGGGGTGGGGGGCAAGCATATAGGACTCTCTTCAAAGAAGGGAAAACACATCAAAGGAAAGAAGTGCATGCTGGGAGCACTTAATTATTCACATCCAACAACTTGTGTGTGAATTCACTCTGCCGCTGTCCTAATTAACAGATCCATGACACCACTGAATGGCCACATAATGCTGTTTCTCCCACAGCGCCGAACCGTAAGTCATTGTAACCCTGGATATAAGTGAAATCAAGCATGCAGAAGTCGTGGCTTGTCCCCTTCTCTGATTAGCTCTTTTCATTGATTTAACTGATTGAAGGGCAAATTCAAATGGAGGCGCAGGCTGGCGACACTCTTGACGAGACGATCTGACCAATCCGTCTTTTGTATCCGACAGCGTTATACATGAGCCTCTAACAAAGACAAATAGTTCCGGGGTGAGGCTTTATGTGTGACGCCTGGAATTGTGTGACCTTGAGACTTTAATTGAACTGTGATCCATTCGTCGGCTCACTGAAAGAAACACACGGCGTGATGGAAACACACAGCGTGATGAAAACGCTCAGCGAGCTGAAAGGTTGAAGCTGTAGCCAAAAAAACAAAAAACAAACAAAAGCATCAAGACCAACAAATATACTGTAGGATTTGATTAAAATTTTAATGTCTGTCTGTAATAGTTTCTCAACATTTCATTTTAAGGCAGGAAGGTTTCTAATTTCTAGGATGTAATGCAGTGTGTAGGACATGGCTCAGCCGTCTAGCAGTTGGCTAGAGTTCAGCTTTTAACTAAATAAATAAATAAAATAAAGAATGCTGAAGTCACTTTGGCAAGCCACTGTGGTCCTTTCCATTTGCACTTCAATCACAGTTTACTGTACGGAAAAGTCTTACCATAGGCTATTAGACAGTGTAACTGAATAGATTAAATACACTTATCAATCATCCCCTGCCCCCCACCACTGCTCCTGCACTTAGTATTGACACTATACTCTTTCACTCTGATTTCCTCACACACACAATGTCCTCCGCCAGCTTAGAGTGAGCGAGCAGATTAAGGTTCAGCTTTCTTCCCTCAAGGACACTTGGGCATGACACATTACTACTGATGATTGTTGCAAGAATCAGACTAGTGATGTCTCAGCTGGAAAGCTCAACTGATGGGAATTTGGCTTCTGACTCCCGGCTATAGAGAGGGGTCTCCTGCAGTGTCTCCACTTAAAGGGCTTTGGAGTTCACAAACATATATTGAAAGATATTTTTGCACTTTTAACTTATTTAAGTCTGGATGCAAACTGAAAAACTGGGATATTTCCCCAAGGTGGGCCTTGACAATTTATTCAGGCACTTCAGTTTCTGTGCACAGACTGAAACAAGCACCCTCTGCAAATTTTGAAGAAGAGGAGTCAAAGTGGAAGTATGGCAGCAGCATGTATCTGCTGTTAGAAATGCGGCTGCTCATTGATCAATAAATGAAAGTGTGGAGGCAGGATCTGAATCGGGATAGAAGTCGGTGAGAGACAAAGAACTGGGACAGACCATTTCAATAAAGGGGAGGAGGGCTCTCTGAATCATCTGTGTGCTGCACAGCAGGATGTATTTGTAATGCGACGGACCCACTCTGTATCCATTACTCCTTGAGAACAACAACCTAATTTCTGCATTAGCTAAATGACACGTGCATGTATTAATTGCACACAAAATAATAAAACTGTGCCATCAAAAGAAGTTTGCGGAAATATATAATTATGTTAATATTTACAGTCCTAATATATACTATATGCATATGTGTTTGTGTGTTTGAGTGTGTGTGAGTGTGTGTGAGTGTGTGTGTGTGAGTGTATCCAATAATAAGTGAAACATAGAAGAAGACTGGAGTCTATTTTCTTGCATAAAATAAAATGGAGAATGTAGAAAAACCCCAGAAGAGAAGTCATTACATGAATATTTGAACGAGGGCCAAAATGTCATCTTCACAAACTCTGGCTGCTGCCTGTACATAGAAATGATCATTCTAGAAATGATCATTCTTCACTGAGCTGCCCCAAACTGAATTGATTCCTTCCTCCGAGACATTACGGAAGGTAATAATTTGTTTGATAAAAGGCTAATTTGAATCATGTAGAGGGAAATAAAATTTCTTTCATGTCGACATCACAGCTTCAGAGATGATTAATGGTGCAAATGCAAGGCCGAGCCTCTGTATGTGATAAAAAACTGGAGCGCCCTGAGCAATGTCACCTTGGTGACACATGGCGAGTACAGAGATTGGTAGGGGACAAATGGGAGTGTGTCTTAATTGCACCCTGTCCTTCTTTGTTCTCCTTTGCACTGTATCTTTCTTCAAGATACCACCCAAGGTCCCACTGATCCTGATTGGGGCTAAAAGCAGGCAGGAGACCTCTCAGGGCTTAAAATGTATTGCAAGTGTGTGTGTGGGTGTGTGTATGAAAGCACCAGTCGTACAGTACTTCTGCTCAGAGATACTGTCTTGGTGAACCTTGGCTGTGTCCAATAAGTATCAGCTATGTTACCCGAGATAGAGACAAGCTGCAGATTGAGGAAAGGCATATCCACTTGTAACGAAGAAATAAGGGGGGAAAGGGGACACGACTACAGCACAGACACCAGCAATTTGCCTTATCTAGTTTGACAGGCTCCAGAGTCGAGGCACAGCGAGCAAGAGGGCTTTAGCTCGGGTCTTACACCACAAACGATGAGAGAAAAAGTCCTCAGATGTTCCAAGTGGTGCGAAAATGAAGCAGGAATAACAACAAAGTGTGATAGCAAATGTTTGGAGATAAACTGGTGTGCAGCTGCAGAGGACCTCCGCTTGCTAACATGTCGGGCGAGGACATTAGTCAAGGTTTACAGCATTAAAGAATCAATACTGAAGCAGCAATGAAGGCAAACAGTGATATTTGGATTCATCTTCTTACCGAGCGAGGATATCGAACTGGGTCCCTCGCCCAAAAAGCCCACATGCGCCATAAATCTCGAATGTCAGAAAGTGGCGGAATGTGAGCCTGAATAGTTTGGTTCAGGTGGAAAAAATGCAAGCGAAGAAAACTGGTGCCTACTCCCAACTTCTAGGACAAATGTATGATTTAAAGTGCAAGAGCGAAGGTTGATGCTATCACAAATCATTCTGATCCTTTGCGATTCCTTACAGATGGGGGGTGTGTAGTGTCTAAACTGACGTGGTAAAGTTGCAGAGACAAACATTCAGCTCATTGTTTCTGCTTGGAGCAAACAGGACTGTGGCATCAAAGTCTTTTGGCAAACATATTAAGCTTCTGTCTGTAGGATAAAGCACAAAACCAGTTTGCTCCTGTTTTTTTCCTCTTGCCAGACTTTGTTGTGTATTTTTTTTTGTAACAGGACAAGTGTGAAGAAAAAACAGTAGCCTTGGGGAAGCTGCAGCATTTACTGCATTAAGAAAAAAAAACACTCTACACCATCTGGTTCTTGTTTTATTTCTGTCATCACTGTTTTCCTGTAGAACAACAAGTTTGCACATCATGATTTTTAATGCACAACAACATTTTGGGTTTTTTGATAAATTCAGACGCCGTACAGCTCAATCTAATATAGGATGCAGCATAAATTAGCATATCGCTCACGCTGCACCTATCTGTATATCACAAATTTATCTCACAACTCCAACTGTGATGCTGCCACAGTGAGGGCTTTGGAGATAGCTGTGCTTTGCTTTGAGACAGGTGGGATCAAACACAAATGGCAAACAAGCTGGAGGCATATTTTCAGTGTTCTTTTGCTTACTTCACAAACTTCAGGTTCTGAATGGCATGACGGATTGGGCTTGGCAATGAGCTCCTACGCCTGTTCTGTTTAATGTTCAACAAAGACGCAGGACAAAGTAGCATGGTTTGAACAAAGTCAAGAAACAGCTTCTCTGACATGTTTTCCACAGTTGTATCTGATAAAAAAAAGACAGTTTGTGCAATATCTGAGAGGTTATACTTGCAGAACACATACATGAGTGATATTGCTGTGAAAATTGTGCGATAAATAACAGTGCCCCTGCCAATTGTGGGTGTGCGCGCAAGCTGCTATAAAAGATTATTCATAATGTAGGCAAGAACAAAATTTAAGCCCCACATTCCCCCACAAACATTGCTCCTCTGCTAGCCAAAATATCTCTGAACAAAAAAAACCTCAGTGGTTTTCTTAGACTTTGACGGACCAGGCCAGAGAGACAAAAAAAAGAGGCTGGTTTAAAGTTGTGTGTAGCGGTTGCAGACTTTGTGAGGAGGCTCTGCAGCTTATTTGAACTTCTTTATAAACTTCATGGGAAGGTGGTGGGGATAGGATGACATAAACACCCTCTGAACTGTGACTGATGAGAGCTTACGACATATCTGTTGTCTGCAAAAAGTTCATTATACTGCTAAAAGGAAAGAAAATTCACCATATACAAACTTTGAATATACAGGTAACGTTTATTATACCATTTGGAGGCAGCAATGAATACCGCAACTTCAAAGTGACAAGTTGTGCCATGAAGGAACTGAGCCCTACAGATCTTGGAGCATCAAGTGCTGCAGTAGATTTTAAAGTGATTCATCCACATAATATTGTGACAACTATAGATAACATGGACCAGCTTAATAGTGGTTCAAAAAAAGTGTTCACAGGGGCTTTAAACCAAGCCTAAGCGTAAATAAAAGCAGTTTGTATTATTTTTACTCGCTTTCTATTACTTTGCTTTTCTGAAGCTGTTCTTAAAATGTCGTTGCAGGCCGACTGTGTGCTGGGTAAAGTGTGACCCTCACAGTGAGTAAAGGTGAGCTTTAAAACTGTACAGAGAAAGTAGGAATTTTACATTTAGCGTGATAATTTATGTTTCAAAAAGCTTACTAGTACTAAGTACACATTTCCACCAAATGAGTGAACAAGGTCATTTATCATCCCATCACAATATGGATAAATAATATTAAAACAAATAAATCTAAATGCTTTTGCTCGTTTGATTTACATATTCAATGCAATGACATCTGGTTTAACCATTATTTAGCTGACTAGTTTTGTTATGAGTTGTGAGGAAATTAGGGCTGCACAATTAATCGTTAAAAAATCGCAATCTCAATTCACACTTGTATGCGATCTAATTTCCAAATGACAACGATTAAAAAAAAAAAGAGCACGATTGTACCGCATTTTGATCAGGGACATCATCTGCATAAAAACAAGCGCTCCTTCTTTCTCTCAACAAATGAACGGCGGAGCTGCATCACGTGATGCAGAAGCCAGCTGGTAGGCAAAAACAACGACAGCATGTGAGAGACACTCAGTGAAGGGGAAAATTTGTTTCAGGAAAAACGAAGAAAATGAGTGCAGAGAAAACAGAAAAAATATTGTTCTAAATTGTTATTAAAATTATTCAAAGGTTGTGAGAGAAAAGTAACATTTGTTTTTATGTTCAGTGTCAGCTGTTGCCATGTTGATGTGCCGGTAATATGCGGTAAATATTTATATTGGGGAAAAAAATTGTGAAAGAATTGTGATCTCAATTCCTGGCAAAAAAAATCGTGATTCTCATTTTACCCAGAATCGTGCAGCCCTAGAGGAAATAATCCTTATTTCAGGAAAGTTGAACGAGTTTTGCTACTATATTTTATGTAATGTTGCTTCTTTTTGAAGAGCCCCCTTGTGTTCATTAATGCCCAAAAACAACATACTGCACATCAACTGACCTATGCCTTTCCACATAAACAAACCTTATATATGCCCATCTAGAAACATAAAACTGAGGAGAAAACAAACAAAGTAAATAAAACTGTGTCTCTAGACTCTGAGGGTGTAAAAAATTCAGGGAAACCCAAGTAGACTGGTACTACAGGTGTGATTTTCAGCTTTTTGTTGCATTCAGGGTTCATTTGAACACACTGTGGTGGGGAAAAAAAATAAGTAGAAGAAAATCTTGTAATAATTTCTCTGAGCTGTCTGAAGGTGATTCATACCTGCAATATTGATTAAAAAAAAAGAAAAACAAAAAGAAGATTTATGTAAATGTTAAACAAAACAAACGTGAATCACACACAACCCATTTAGTGAAGGAAAAAAAAAAAGGCATTTAGTCACAAACTCCAATCTGACTAGAGGCCAACCTCGTTTATTTTCAGATGAAAGCGACACAAATTGTGTTGGACAACTGGAACAACGATTGTGCGCTGCAGAGGGTTTAATGTCAAAACAGCGGCCTGGCAAACTGACAATGCACACCAGCCTGAAGCCCTGAGGCGTACTTCTCAGAGCTGCAGTCATATTACGGGCTCCACAGCAGCAACACACTGAAGCCGTTAAACACAGCGCAGACTGGATTCCTCAGATTATTGAGTGTGACCTCATGGTGCTGTAACCCAGCGGTGACTCTGCTACATTCATACTCGATTGTTTTATTATGTGCATTTCACTTTTTCATGTCCCTGAAGTGGCTCGACAAGACAGACTCGTGTCCATTTATTGCACTTCCCGATTACAGAGAATTTGATTGATGACGACAAATTAATTGTGTTTATTGAACTGATTCGAGAATTAAACACAAGGCTCGTTCATCAGAAGGGTGAGCCTTCGGAAAAAAAAAGGACAAGACTTCCTCCTAAAATAGCTGAGTGGTGTAGAATCACAGCGAGCCCTGCACCCTGGCGACTTACTCACTGATTTATTCAGTCATTACTGTGAATGATCGCCCCTTCAAAACTCTCCTCTATTATCTGCAGATGGGATGACGAACCATATTTCATTGTGATTCAAGCATTTATTGCAGTGATTCAGGGTAAAAGACCACCTGCCTGTAACACAAAGAGGCCACCTAGGTCGATCCTGAAGCTACACACATACACTTATGCTGTAAAGACGGACATTTCTTACCATTCTGAATGTCCAATATGTGCTGTTTGTCCAACATCCATCCCCCCATGTTGGAGGCATCCAATTCATAGCCTTGTAACACCGCTGTCCTCTTCTCCCAGAGCACCACATCAAGACAGGACTCGTATTCATATCCCACTGACACTGGAAGTAATGACAGCAGATACCTATGGTGAGCAAGGATGCAACCTTTTTACTTGACACTTACAGCAGCAATGAGGCTTGTAGCTTGGAAGACATTCACCACACGTCGCATCTTTCATTTATTTATTTATTTTTCTGTATCTGGTGACTCTACTGGTGCTTTGACTATGTAATTCTGCCCAGCCGGGATCATTTTAGATGACCTGTGGGGATTTTGTCTCACCTGCACTATTTGCATTTTATGTGCTTCCCTCTCGTTTGTCAGGTTTATCTTTTGTAAGTGGAAATAAGCCACAATGCAACACTGACTGCAAAGTGGGGCAAATTATTTAAACAATAAACAGCTTAGATGAAGCACATTAAAGTAAATATTATATACGCTGCGATATGCTTGCAGCCATAAGCCGCGATTGAATCTTTTTGATTGTGCAGCAATATTCACCCCTCTTAACAAAATCCCTCAGTTCTTTTGAGATTTTCTCAGCTTTAGTAGCGTGCGAGTGTTATGGCATGTAATTCTATAAAACGAGCCAATTTGATCATACAAAAAATGAAGTGTAATGCCTCGGATTATGCTTTAATTATCATTAAAATATACATATGTAAAATCTCCCATTTTCATTTGAAGTAGCTATTATTGTGAATATTGACTCCTTGCATATCTTTTTCAGGCTAATGCCTCATAGGCAATATTTTCATTTTGCGCAGCTGCTGAAATATCACACATGCAAAACAAAGAAGTCAGCAAAAAAAGCCTTGGCCTTCAAAAATGCAGCACTGGGGGATTGTAGGATTTCACAGCACCTGCTATATATCTTTATTGCTCTTCGTAACAAAAGCAGTGCTCGGCTAAATAATCCCCAATTTAGAAATAAGTAAACACAATCTCAGAAGGTTCAGCCAGGGTTCAGGGCCTGAAGGCATCTGACAGTGGACTTGTGCTTGCACAACATCATCAGTGGGAAGCTTCACAGCGGGAACTCACCCACAGCCTCCGCCAAGCCGAAGACCTTCTGATTGTAGGCGTCTGTTTTATCCCAGATGAAGGTGTAGGAGAGGTCGGGGAAGGCAGGGAAAGACTTCTGGAACTGACGGCCCATAACGGCAACCATCAGGTGGACCTTCATCAGGCCAAAGGGGAGACGTTCCTGGGTCAGGAGCACCTTGAGGATGGGCTTGTAGCCAGCTGCCCTGGAGCTCAGGTAGACCAGGTTGAGGTCACTGCCTGGTATGGCCACTTGCTCATGAAGTACCTATGAATTTAATTAACAGTGAGACTGGAGCCAAACCGCAGTGTGAGGTTGAGACATGAGAGGAAAAAAAGGGGGGGAAAAACTGCTAAAAAGAGCAATGGGAGCAGGTATTTAACTTAGAGAATGACTCTAATTTGAGCATAAGGTTCCTAAGAGCCGCATGAGCTAACTAATTGTGTCCCACTGGCAGTAAATAAATGATTTGCTATAAGAAAAAATACTTTAAAAGAACAACACTTATAACTGACTGGTCTTGTGGGCTTTTTCTCAGTCCCCACCTGAAGCTGTTATTATTTGGAAACGCCACAAATGTAAAGGAAATGTTTTGTTCTGAGTTCTGACCAGTTTTAACCCACAGAGGCTACAGAGCCACTTCTTTCAGTAAGAGGTTTCAACTCTCCGCTGATAAAAAATGGCTGCAAACCAAGCACTGTGGCATGTAACATCTGCACATAATGCTCTGAAAATTTATTTATCAGTGTTGCTATGAGTCAATTTAATGCTTTTCATGGAGTTGCATTAAATCAACAAAAGCCCAAAGGTGGGCTGAAAGGCCAATTTGGCTGTGTTTAAAAAACAGGAAAAGCTGTGGTAAAATTAAGATAACTTAATCATTTGCAACCCTGCTTCTAGTACTTTTGGGTTTAAAGACAGGTTAAATTTGTGTACCTGTTCCGCACATTCAGACATGAGCTGACCCTGCATCTCACCTGGGTTTCAGGGATGATGGGACTGTCCTCTGGGGAGGTCTTATACAGAGTGGAGAGGGGTGTGGCCAGGATGAGGGGGTTGGGCCTAGTCAGACCTGTCAGATAGCAGCTGGGGATGTCGTTCTCTTCCCGCTTCATCACCACAGTGTCCATCACATGGAAGATGTTCCAGGGCAGCCACACGGTGCGATACAACGTGGGAAACGGAGCACGCTCATAGCTCAGCGTCAAAGAGGCACCGCCATTAACCAAGAGGTCAAACCTTTACACAATACACAAATATAGTCAGAAAAGTACAATAAATTCATAAATATTAAGTTTGATTTATAGGGATATTCTGTTTAAAGTGTCTATACAGTGCTCCATTACTAATGGATTCCTGGAAAATGGCAAAGTAGTAAAATAGGAGAAAAGGATAAATGACAAATGGCACCACAGGAAATACTTTAGGGTTATAATATTAAAGGAAAAATGTGAGGAGTCATAATTAGACACAAATCTGTCTACAGACATCAGGACTTTCCTCCTGAGGTTTGAGGTTTGGGGAGATGTTGGATGATCGAAACATTTATTAAAATGAAACCAAGTGAAAGGTTTCAAGGTTTAATCACTAACTGAGAGCTGAAAATGTGGCTGACTACATTCTGCTTTCTAAGACATAAAACCCAAAAGATTAGAAACATCGTGCCTGAAATTATCACACAAAAAATCTGAAGGTGTCAGAAAAAAAATGTGCTGGAGTAGATGCTAAAATGTTTCCCACTGAATGGGATGGAAATATAACAGGCTGCATCTCATTTCTGACGGTTTGTTGCAGAACGGTAATAAAAAACAAAATTCCTCTGAGTGAACGCAGCCCTGATTTATACACAACCGTGCTTGTTCTTTTACACAGCTGTGAAACAAGACGAGAACCAAAATCCATGTGAATTGCTCATCTAATGTAGTTTCACCAAATGAACAGACCGTTTAACAAAAAAAAAGAAGAAAGAAAAGTGGACACACTTCAACTTGTCTCTGTGGGGACATGGTTTTAATTTTTAATCACAATCTGAATGGTTAAAGCCTCAGGGACCTCCTGTTCTTTTTGGGGGACCCCCACAGGGTGTTCCAGATCCCAGGGTGAGCACGGATGCTTTAGTACAAGTAGAGACGGGTTCAAATGCAAAGCTGAAAATCCCAATCAGGATTAACAAAGTAAAAAAGATTATTAATAATATTTTAGTCCACTGAGTTAATGAATAACAGTGATAGACTCGTGTGAGTATATATATGTATCAGGGTCAGTACTACCATAGCTGCCTCAGCTGCACATAAAGATAGATTTTATTTGCAGCTGACCATCTTTGTACTGTTGCACTTTACTCTAACCATCACATCGTCACTGCCATTTCAGTTGCTGCTGCAAATTGTTTACCATAACAGAATTTACAGTAATGCAATGTTTTCCAACGCAGTATTTTCTGCTGCTTATTAAAATATCAATATTTTTCATTGACTGAAACAAATGTTTATACTTGCCTTTTCCATATCTTTGTACTTTGTATCTTTCTCAAAATATGTTTTATTATTTGGCCAGATAGGAAAAGTATTTTAATTATCTTGAATGTAGAAAACTGACAGTAAAAGTCTTTAAAATGTTGAACCTAAAGCAGAAAAAAAAACCTTTTCCTCATTAACTGAGTTTTATCTGTTTAGCCTCTTATAACATTATCATTCTCTGATTCTAATTTCTGACTTTGTGCAGCGAGGCGCAGTGCTGGCAGACACTTTATGGCTGAATTTGGTTTGGAGTGGTGAGTCTTGGGAGTTTCCTCTGGTGAACTGGTTTTAATTAGTCCGACATTACTCAAGGAAAAGTTACTGGTTTGGAAATGAAGGGCGACTCTTTGAAGTGCTCTATATATTCTGCAAGTCTCACTACCCAGGGGGTAAAGCATCTGTGTGGTGACATTGCATGCATTCTCATGCACAAAGACGCACCAGCAGATCTGAATGCTTATGCACACCTCTTATGCATCCACACACATGCACCCTGAATGACACACGCACACACACGCCACCAGCCAAGCTGTGCAGCTGACCTAAAACAGCTTCCTTCTCAAGCTCTCTCCACTTTTGGGCAGTGGGGAACTCACAGCTGCAAGAGGCCAGGCTTTGATGCTGCACCACCCCTCCCTTCTTAACACACTGAGCGGATCTGTTGGCTAACCAAGTGTGATTATCCCCTACCATTTATCACGCTCCTTGTCAGAAGAGTTACAGGGCGGAATATCTGAAGACATCAGCTAATCCTCGGCTATACGGGGACCCAACAATTGTGATTCATAACAACATCTGTACAATTCTCTGCCACTCAAAAAACATTTTATTCCACACCAGCAACATACAAACATGCTCTGTATCTGTTCAATTTTAACAAAGGCTTGGTTAACAATTTCATATGATTCCCCAGTATAAAGTCCCAGTTTGAGGTGAAGACCCAACTTGTAAGATTTGTGACATACGTTTGTCTTGTATGTGTTTGCAGTCCCATTATTAAGGACCCATCTCTGGTAATAGGAGGAGAAGGTCAGACAGTAATCCCATGTTTTACTACTCCGCAGGCAGATTGATTCTACCCTTGCTGATTCAATGCATTTTAAACAGCTTGGTTCAAAATGGCTTCCACCACTGTGGCATTTGCATGAAGAATTGTTCTAGGGCACAATGTGCTGCTGTTTCGATTTCTTTTCTTTTTCTTTTCTTTTTTTGGACAACCGCCAGGACTATTCTACCACAGTTGGACAGCTTTTTCTCAGTTTTTCCACACTTGTTTAGGGACAGTGGTAAACACTTTAAAGACATTATTTTAAAGGCGTGTGCTGAACCTCAGGATGCAGCTGTGTTCATATTTGCAGAATATTCCCGTATATCCCCATAAATGCTGTACTTATCGATGTGTGAGTGTGCACAGAGAAGTCCTTACATGCCGTCTTGCCGCGTGATGGTGTAGCCATACTGTGGGTAGTGCAGGTAAGACACGTTGACTCCAATCAGGGGTGTCCCATCTCCCGTTAGTACCTGACCCCGGATGACTGATGCCAGACTGCATAGGCAAACAAACAGAGAAAGAGCTGAGTAAACAAACAGTGCCAGTCGGCATCAACAAGCCACTGCATCAGCACTGCTAACAACTGTCGTGCCTTTGCCAGCGGCGGGAGCTGAGAGGCATGATTTACTGACCATTAGTAATACACACATGTCACTGGGAGTTATTCATGAAAATGTCATCTTTCAAAGCCATTTTCTGTGTCTGTTTACTGCTTTTAAAATGCTATAATTCAAAGTGATGAGGGGTTCTGTGAAAATTTTGCGGT
This sequence comes from Kiunga ballochi, assembly GCA_037177335.1. Lineage (NCBI taxonomy): Eukaryota > Metazoa > Chordata > Actinopteri > Atheriniformes > Pseudomugilidae > Kiunga > Kiunga ballochi. Next base: position 8,985,339 of record JBAMIG010000007.1, on the reverse strand, counting down.
ATCATGGATCTGCATTACAGTATTTCCAAAACAAAAGGACCCAGAGATGGATGTGTATTATCTAAAACAGAGGACTTTTCTTCTCATTTTGCATGTTTTTTTTTTATTATGACTCCAACTACTGTGCTTTGTAAAGCTATTAAAGGAGACATATTGTTAAAAGGTTTTCTCAATGGCAACACTGGAATACAACCCAGAAATTCCTGTTTATTACATTAAAGGCTGATGTGGAGTTATGACTGCATGCAACTCCTCTTTTCTTAAGGATCTGTGTCATTTGACATTGAGGTCTGAATACTTCAATTTGAGCAGAGTATTCAGCAAATAACTCAAACCACAAACAAAACTAGCAATTGTACACTAAATCTCAATCACAGCTGAACCACGATAAGTTAAAAATGCCTCTTATAGCTGCTATAGTGTTGAACTGTTAAGTTAGTTGATATAAAAAATATATTTTCTTATGTTTACAGAATGAGTATTTTTACATTTGCTAGAAAACAAGTTATTTTAATTATGTATTTGTTTCCAAATGTGTCAACTAAAAAGTCAAACTGAATATTTTAAAACGTTTATGGCAGCAAAACATAGCATTAACGACAAATTATTTTAGGAAGCTAAGGGCTGGTGCCCTTCATTAAAAGCCACATTGGTCTGCATTTTTGTCATATATTATTTACTAGCACAAAAGGGGCAAAAGGTAAGCAAAACACTAAAACGTTTTGCCTCTTTAAAGGGTTAAAACAAAACATTTAGAACTACTCACCAGTATACCCAGCTAAGTTTTGGTTCTCCAAAGTAAAGTAAACTTATCAAATTAAATGCACAATGTACTCAGTAGTGATCAAATTAGATAAATCAAAGTGAAATATTCAGAGAATTATGATTACCCTGATCTAACCAAAAGGAGAATTCTCCATGGATTGTATTTTAAGTGGAGGTGAGGTTTGTAATTATGCAGTAGTTTTGCTTTTAAAGTGAGGTTTTGTCAGTGTCATAACAAAGTTTAATGCTTGCATGCTTAATACATTTCTATGGTAATACTTGTGATGAAGGATAATCAACAAGATGAGTGGTAGAACAAGCTCTTTAATTCTATCACAGATATCCTCTCAATCTCAGAAGATGAAAAGCTTGGTGGCTGACATGTCAAGAGGCACTTTAAAGCAATTCAAAACAAATAATGTGTCGTTGAAGGAAAACTATCACAAAAGAAAATATGATAAGGGGCTGAAAAGAGGAGGGAAAAAACACCAACCAAAAAAAGTATATAACAAAAAAGGATGTAGAATATATACATTACTCATTTATACAGCTATATATATATATATATATATATGACATATGACTTTGGTGAATGAGAAAACTGTGAAAAATATTTATATAAAACCATTAAAAAAAAAAAGTTGTAATGATTTCTGGGACACATCCACTATTTCTACCAGTATTTTTATAAACATTCATGCCTGGCAGCTGCCTTGTATAACCTGCCTCCCACTGCTGGCCAAATTGTTATGCCACTTGAGCAGATAGGGGGGTTGAATGCTTCATTTCAGGTCACCTCTGTGGTAGTTAGTCTAGCATATGGGAGAGCATTACTCATTTGCTGTCTCCGCTCAGATATTCCCTGCTGGTAAATGGATTTGCTTCTGGTCAAAAGGCTCTCCACCTCCAGTGTCTCCTCCTCTGCTTTCACCTGAGAAAACCTGTATTTTCTTTGCTGTCTTTGGTTTATAAATCACAGACGCAGAAGATTCATACATGATTTAGGTGTCTGATAGCCTCTACCATTATTCAACATGACTGCATGGCTTTCAGGTCGAACTTTTCAAACACTTATTCTCATTCCTAAATTCACAGGTGTGAAGTAATTTGTTAAGTCAGTCTCTAGTGCAAAGGAAAGAGGGGGAGACAATGCTATATTTCTCCATCAACATTTACTCATATCCCACCTCTGAACCACAGAGTGGAATTTTAAAAGCATTTTCCTTTACATTTGTCAGTGGTGGGCCAAAAAAATGTACCATTTTGCTGCTTTATCTCCGGGTCATTACATATATAAGACAAGGATGATCAACAGCTCAAGCCTCTCCCTTATTTCCCAGCCGCTTCAACCATCTCCCATCGTTTATTTACTAGCTCACAGAACAAGGCCACTTAAGAGCTCCCACGAAGGCTCACTCGTTCTTCCTTGTGTCTCTATTAATCTTTTGAGAGGCAGACGTATGATAGGGGAAGGGGGGGGAGGGGGGGGGGGGGGGGGGGGGGGGGGGGGGGGGGGGGGGGGGGGAGAGGGAGGGCGCGACACAGAAAAAAAGAAGGGGAAAA
>JBAMIG010000007.1:8970989-8982911 GCA_037177335.1 Kiunga ballochi | reverse complement strand
AATGATATTATGATGATAAGCAGAAACCCAAGCTTCAGGCAGGATAAAGACACACACACACACACACACACACACACACACACACACACAGCAAACCAAAAGTAACACCACCTGCTGAAATTCCAAAAATGAATCATATAATGCACACATTCTTATCTGTCATTGTCCCACTACGTCTGTAGAAAAACACCATCTGAAAACCCAGTGGGAGACTTATATGGTGATATGTGATACGGCTGGGGGACTATTGTGGGGGAGTAGTTTGAAGGTGGGGTGTGTGTGTGTGGGTGGGGTACGCACTATACCACAACACATGTTTTATTTTCTGTACTAAGCAAGGGGCAAGTTTGCTGCTGAGTTCTGAAACCAAACCACAATGAAATCTGTTCCCTTTCTCATGGTGTTCACAATGGCTTCTTGAACAAGCTAAAAAAAACACACAGAGAGGAATGACCTCTAAGTATTTCCATTTTCTGTACTGTTACACTTCAGATGCTCTAAGACTGCAATACTCCCCATTGCTGTCGGAAGTCTCTTTTGTTGCAATTGTTGCTAAAATTCAGACATTTCTATATAAAGTTTAACAGGTAAAATATATAAATAAATCCCCTTCTATAATAATTAAGCTATAATTTACCTTAATACATCTGTATATGACATATTGTACAGAGCAATGGGGTGGCACCCATATGACAACTGTTCAAACGTTGTATTACAGAAAAATACCTGATAAATTATACTGGGTATTATGATCACACACACACACACACATATCATTTATTAAATCAGATGAAGTTGAAATTTAATTACATAGTTTATAAAATAATCCCAATTATGTTCAAGGCTACATAAAATATTCTTCCAGAAGGTGTCCAAATATTTTAAGCTTCAGCAAACCTAATAAAACATAAATGATTTCAAATTTATTGTCCCCAAATTAAAAGAAAGGAATAAAAAGAAGATCTGGCAGTTTATTTTTATTAGATATGTGGATATAGTGCATATCCTAACAGGCAAATGTTTTGTTGCTTTAAGCTGTATAATGTAAGGGAAATATTTTAATGTGTGTGAAGACTTACAAGCTTTCTGCGTCTGCCTGTTTTGCCTCTTGTAAAGAAAAATTATTCATTCATGTCTGAAACAAATCAACTATACTTCAAACTTCAAAAGTTGTTGATAAATTATTTGCATAATAACCTAAGAGGAATGCTTTGAAACAAATTTTAAAATAGATTCTTCCATCAAACTGTATGTTGATGGTTGATGTACACGTCTTTTAAAATAAATTCAGTTGGAACAATATTTGCACCACATTGTAAAATAAATAAATAATTATATATATATATATATATATATATATATGTATATATATAATATTTATTTAGTGTATAGCAAAAATATATATGTAACAAAAAAAATTTAGCAGCAGGTATGTTAGCAAGAATTAAAAAAAATATATAAAACTAACTTTCAGAAGAAGATAAAAAGAAAATGAATAAAAAAAGAAATAAAGCTAATGCCAGAGCCAGACATGCAATCGACAGTAAGCTGAAGACAATGAGGATGAGGATTACCAAGAACCCGTCTGTAGGGAATTGCCTCATTCTATATTTTCACTAAATCATGCTATTTACATAAGGATTACTTTAAACTGTTGGAGAAAATATTTCCAAAGCCTTCAGCACACAGTTGGCAATCATTTTTTCTCTCCGTCAGTCTTAAAAAAAGGAAAAAGGAAGAAAAAAAGAAGCAATAACTGATTCTGAACAAAATGCAGTGAGGTTTTAGTGAAAAACATAACCCTCTCCTTGGTTTGCATTGATGTAGCACAGTAGTCTATTCATTTTCTAAGGTCTTTTTGCCCTTTACGTCAAACTTTTCAATCAATGACTTTGCCTTGGAAAAACACCCTGAAACTTAAATTCCTGCAACAAGTTGAATGAAACCGTGTAGGCACATAACAAGGTGTCACAAAGATGAGAAAGATACATATAAAATAATATTAAAACGCAGGTTTTTATTGCTGTTAAAATATATTTGAACATCATTACAACTCTAATTTGTTGTGAAAGCGGCTGGCAAATCATTAAAGAAATATGTAGAGGAAAACTAATCCAAAAACAAATTTCTAATTAGCACTAAAAACAAAAGACAAGCTCACAGAAAGCGAGAGCAAAGTGGTCTTTGATTATGTCGACGGGAAAATGCACGCACAAGAAAATGAGTGACCCGATAAACAAAACGTCCACAGAGCCACGTGAGAGAAAGCAGCAATACCACTTTACAACTTGCAGCAAAGTATAAAACAACACCTTTATGTGCTGTAAACCAAAGAATAAGCTTGAAATCAGAGTAAAAAAAACGTGTCAGGTTATATATCGTTCAAAGCACGGAAATGTGGGCTTTTAATACATTTTTTATGATAACTTAGAATATGAAGTTACCCTCGTTTGATGTTCTTTTGTCGGAAGAGCAGTTTGGAACTTGCAAGGATCCAAGCTAATATCAAAGATATCTTCATTCAAGTATTCCAGCTTTAGATGTACAAATGCCAGTACACTGCTACAAAATATGAATATATAACTAATAAAAGATACATGCTGCATATATGTGCACTAAAACTGTTCCCTCTTTCCCTTTTTAATTTAGAAATGTACAACTCCTGTTATCTAGCAAGCTAATGTTCATGTTTTACAGACTTAATGGTTGTTTTTTTAAGACAAGCTCACCTCAGTACTGCTTGTCACTTGGATAAATAAATAAATCCTACTGCAGCCCAACTGTTGCAAACAAACTTGTCACTTTGACTCCAAAGACAAACAGAATTGAGGCTCTAGGACGCTTTCAAAGTGGCTGCACAAACACAGGTGCATCCCTCGGTGGGTAACAAGACATAGCAAACAGCTTACACAAACCAAACAGTTAGGAAGCTGTCAGGGACGTGCATGCAGCCGCTTACCTGCCGTTGAACGGGTTATCGCCTGGTATCACATGACTGCCACCGGGCCCGATCAGAAAACTGACACGATCGTAAAAGCTCTTTGATGAAAGCTGGGGGGCTGCACTTTGGCCTTGGCCTGCGACTGCGGAGGGGTCAGTTGAGCCACGACAGTAAATTTGACCCTGGCAGGCCATTTGAGAGCAGCAGTCTGGGTCCATGCAGTCAACAAGCCCATCTGGTTCACAGGGAGGAGACAAGCAAGACAGGGAGGAAAAGCTTTGTTGACCTGAATGCTTTGGGGTTTGACAATGGAAACATGAAGACCTCCATTACTGTGCTGAGCTTTTTGGTAAACACAGATGACTTCTAGCTTAAACCTGGGTTCATTAAAACAAGGACCTTGCACTGACATTTAGGGAATATTTCAGTGTACTTCATTGGATCCTCACAGCTTCTGGGCTTGTTGGTGGGAAAAGGAGCAATTTATTTGAATCTCATCTTGAGGAGTATTAATTTATAATCCCAACCCATCTTTTTAATTTAATTTATGTATATTTAAGGCATGCTGTAATATTTGCCTATCCTTCCCATTGATGTTCTATGTAAAATGTTTTTCTGACAAGGCTTGTTCTACTTCCTACCTCCCTCGTTATCCTTCCCATCCGAGCAGAGCGTTTCGGTGGCGACATCACAACCGAGCCCTCTCCAACCCGACTGGCAGATGCAGTGCCAGACGTTCTGATCCAAGACGCACCTCCCATTGTTGTTGCACAGCCCTGGGCAGCCGTCTGTCAACACATCATGCACGGGTCAGAAATAGCCCAGCAAATAAACAGCCATGAGAGATCAGGAGGAGAAGGTAAGGGAGAAGACAAGAGCAAGGGCAGGGGGTTGTATAGAGTGGACAGGGGTCAAGGTAGGGACAAAAATAAAAGAAGACAGTAGTGAGTGAACATACAATACAATAACACCTCTGACAGGACTGAGCATGAGGGGTATGTTGGGAGGGGTTACAGTCGTTTCACATGAGTTTTAGGAGCATGTACATCTATTGTGACAAGTGAAATGTATGGGAGAGAGGGGGTGAAGCCTGCTGAGCAGTTTGCTTAGGAGAGCAACATTGTTAATGCAAATATTAGGGTCATGCTAAGTAGAGTTTTACAAATTTATACGTAAATGGCTTCTATTGTGATTTCAGTATGTATTTTTTTAATCTAATTTATCTGTCCTGATATCAAATCCATAAGATTTTCCATTGTAAATCTAAATTTTAAGGATATTCTTGTCTTCAAAGTTGCACAAATCCCATTCATGAGGCTGAAAAACCCCTCGGCTGTGAGGTTCATTGGTTTTGCCTGAAAATAATTAAGGCAGGAAAAGCCCACTGCAGATGTTAGAAATACTCATGTGAAGTAACAGCAACATCAAAGGGTAAAGGAGGTACATATGTAAATAGGGGAAGAGGGAGAAAAGGAGGAAGGATCAAGAGGCTCCACATTTACAGAAAACAGTGCATTTGCTGCCAGATCGCATTCCTGCTAATGGAGGGGGAAGACAAGGAGCCGAAACATGACTAAACCACACCAGTTTGGGGCGTTTAATCTGGCAGACACAGGGAGTTACAACAGTGGGGGGGGAGGTGGGTTGGGTAGGGAGTGAAGAAGGGACCGTGGAGTCTGGTGTGAGACTGGTTTAGACGGACAGGAGATGAGGGGACAGATCTGGTGGGGAGCAGGATCACAGCAGAAACATTATGATCGACTCGGACATAAAACAGGTGTATATACGCCGTGCTAGGAGAGACAGAGAGCAGGGAGGGATTGTTCGTGACAATCTCCCTTGTGAGGGTAGTGGTTCAATTTACCTTTATATCCTATCTTGACTGCTCCTATTACACAACCGAGGAAAGGGAAACATTTGGAAAAGAAAATTACTTATCTCTGTGGTGGCAGTGTGCGAAGACTGGCAAACACATTTACTTAGTGTAACTTGCAGAAAGTGGAAATGGTTTCTGGCACACAGCTGCCTGAATACGAGGGTTAAATATTAAAAAAAAGAGAAGAAGCTTCACAGGTTGTTTTCTCGAATATTACTGCCTTCACCTTGTGTTACTTCTGCTCTATTTCAGCCTCTTGTCTGTGTATGCAGATCACAGCATTTATGATGATAGAGCTGAATAGTTAATACTAAACATGAGTGACAGGACATGACTTAGATTACTGAATGAGAGGGAAGCTGGAAGCTCACACATTTACTTCATAATTATTTTCACAAAGTTTTGTTTTAAACTTTTTTTTTTAAGTAGAGAAAGTGCTTAATAATAAAAAAGGAACAAAAGCACACATCTAGCATGAAGAGTATTATTTTCATGCAATGAGAAAACTGTTTTTTTTACCTGACACTCTGGAATCCAGGGCTATACGTGTAAGCCAAGAGGGGGTTGAAAAGACACAGAGAGGTAGGCAGACAGGCATACAGACACAGAATAGAGAAGAGAATGGATATAGGTAGGAGTTAGGTAAAGGAATGCAAATAGAAACAAGTAGAAAATGTATCTGAGAAGAGAACACAAAAGAAAGAAGCTGCATATTTAAAAGAGTTGCAGCGAAAGCGAAAAAAAATCCAATGTTTGTCAAAAATATTAGCATAGCTGTTAATTAAATCACTCAGTGATTAATCGAAATTGAAGATGTCTCTACAGTAAAAACCACTTCTTTTTTTTCCCGTAACAATACCTGGGATTGCGAGGATGTTTCTTTCTATAGAAGCAACATAATCAATTCAGCATCTTGTGCTCGGTAAAATATTCATTGCAAACATTTCATCTGCTTTGCTTTGCCAACACAAGAGAGGGTAACCCACTACAAATAAAAAAAAAGAAAAGAAAGGAAAAAAAACATACTGTTTCAATTGATATTTGAGTGCTGTAGCACTCTTTGTTTTCAGACCATATGAGTCAGTTTCATCTGGGTGTGCATCAAAACATTTCACTGTCTGCTTGTCAGCGTGTATACAGGCTCAGCCTCATTCTAATATGAATGCATCGTCAAGCAGAATATTGCGTTTCTGTGTTTTTTGTCTTCTTTTTTTGTCTTCTTTTTTTGTCATCTCTGCTTCAGTGATTATAACAGCAGCATGCCAATGACCTAGCAGTACACTAGCACAAATCAAAAACACCTTAGCAGTAAACTGCAGCGCTGAGAAAGCAGTGACAATAGTGTAAGCCTTGCATACAAAACAGGATCTAGATGGTTGCGACAAAAGAATGACCAAGGAAGTGCTCCATTCAAACTCTGACCATGTAATGTGATTAAAAGGCTCTTTGTGTGAATGGCAGTTATTCAGGATTTGAAAGACAAAATAAGCCCCCGCTTCTTTAAGAAGAGGTATCACACTGCCTATTCAGAGGCACTGCATTTAAACCATGGAGTTACTTTCCTGACGGATGCCTTGAACAAAAATAGGAGGGGAGGGGGTGCAAGCGGCCCGGAGGAGGGAAAGATTAATAAGATCAGGAATGTGACCCCTCCAACAACTCCCTCACTGCAATCTCGTCTCCCCTCAGAAATGGATTTGTGCTGCAGTCAGGGGATTGCTTATGAGAGAACATGTAAATACATAATTAGGGTTCAAGAGTTTGCAGTGCCAGATATTTTTTTTCGCGGGCGATGTGTTGTCATTGAGAGGTTGGAAATGACACTTGGGGAGGTGGTGTTTGAGGCAGCGTGTCAAGGTTTAACTACAGGACCTTTGACAGAAGGTAAGGTGTCAAGGAAGTTTGAGTTAAAGGTCCATGGGATGTGGCATCTCAGAACTCATTATCCTCATTAATGCCAGGTGAATCACTGCGATTTCAGGGAAAGAATTATATTCCAAAGAGGCCTACTCGTGGCTTTTTGGCTCCCTTAATACCTGCCCTTGACTCGCGAATACATAAGCATCACTTCAGCTGTCTAAAAGGTGGAATATCTAAATGCTTTATAGACATTTCAAAGTTAATGTGAATTTTTTGAAGGGATCATGCTGGAAACGGAAACGGACTGAGAACTGGTTATGACAAAACAAGGTTATGCTGTATATACAGTATATGCTAATTTAAAGGTAAAAGGGCAGACTTACTTAGATAAATAAAAAAAAACATTTGCACTTGTTAGCAGCTTCACAGAGGATGCATAATGTGCAGCAGCTGTAGAATGAAAGACTGTGTGTTGTAAGATAGAAATACTTTATCGGTGTATGTTTATTTCTAAAACCAGATCAAGCTGGAATCCAAATGATTTCCAAGCAGCATTATTCTCTATTTATTCTCTATTCATCAAGAACTCTAAGACAACCTTGAATCTCTGACTATAGGAGTAATTCAACACCAGCTACAGCCACACATTTCTGCAGCTTAAGGTTTTTGGTTTGTCTTTATTTGTTGTATTTGTCTATTTTGTTTCAATAAATGCACCATGTGTGATGTGGCTGGTCAAAATTGTGCTTCACCAGAGCACTCCTATGTTCCCACAAGTTTACATTTAGATCCTGCCATCAAGGAGAATAATGTGAGAACAGCACGCTGCAGTGACAGCTCGCTGTTAGGTGCTAAAGGTTTTCCTTCTTATTGCTGTTTGGATAGATCTAATGACGCTTCTTTCCCTGTGTGTGCTCTCTGATCCTGAACAAAGAAAAAAAAACAACAAAAAAAAGATATTTGAAAAAAAGTAGAGTCTTATGATTTTTATTTAATCAAAGCAGACCCAGTCCACAGCCTTTTCTGATCTGAGGGGAATCATGAATATTAGAACAGAATGGGTTCATGTTTGTGTAGCATGTGTTATATCTACAAAACAAGATGCATATGTTGTTGATTAATTTACAGGCTACAAATAGTCAACAAGTCTAGTTTTTTAGTTATATTTATGCTTCTGCTGGTAAACCATTTAAATCAATATAAGTTTGCTGCATCAGTATAAATAAAACCATACATTTAGGTTCGGTAACTATAGAAACGTGATGGTTCGTATTAAACTTAAATCTATGGCTCTTCACCATCCTCACCTCCAGTGTCAGCTGGTGTTTGCATGTGTATCATTATTTGGTGGTGACCAGAGAGCTTTAACAGAGATTGACTGATATGATTAGATTTAGAGAGTTTTTCAAGGGGTCACGGATATTTTAACCTTTTAAAACCAGAGGTCCTCCAACTGGGACACTTTAGATCAGATGGTGCCACACTCCCTAACTGTGCTAGCACGGCCATAGCTACAGCTGCATCATTCCAAAGGTGTAATCATATTTATCTTTAAGTGTTTATTTTTATGAACCTAAAACCCTTTCTTTAAAATTTTCATCTGCCACCTTTATTTATTTTTCATTAGTGACATATGCAGTGATATCTCCAAAAGTATTTAAACTGATTTTGTAAGACGGTGAAATGGAGATGTGTTAAAAAAAAGAAAAAAAAAAGTAAAAAATGAAAAAAGTATTACATTTTTTCAAGCTGCATATATGACTTTCTACATCCTGGCTGCAGTGTTAGGACTTGAGCTGTGATGTAGTGAAAAAGCTGATTGTGGGTTTAATGACGAGTATGCCACAGTTAAGAGAGTGTAGGCAGATATATATCAGGATCTGGTGCCTGAAACCCTCTGACATTCTCACTTCAGTTTTGCCCTTTTACGCCTGCCAATAAATGAATTTCCTCTGTAGGTGATGCCCCTGTGAGATGCATGTGTAGGTGTGCAGAGCTGTACGTGTCACCGTGGCTCACCGATGGTGCAGTGTTCCCCCGTCCAACCCTGATGGCAGTCACACTTGCCCTCTCGACAGACTCCGTGGTCGATGCAGCGTGGGTGACAATCCCTCTGCTCGCATTCTGGTCCTGTCCAGCCCTCTTCGCAGTGACACACACCACCAATGCAAGATCCATGGGGACCACAGTCCACCACACACACCTCTGTCACAAAAACAGAGAGCCATTGAGGTATGTAACTTCTGTTCTGTGAAAAACAGTTTTTCTATTTTCTATACGGGTTTATTTTTGTATTCTGCATCTGCCAGCACAGAAACATGCTCAGATGTTTTCTGAGAAGTGTTTGCTTCTGTGGTTAAAGTGGGCCAACGAGTTTAACCGTAAACAAGACTTGTTTTCAACACGTTTCCTTAAAAAATGGTGATATAATAAATTCTGACTGTTTCTGCTAAACCTTTTTTTTTTTTTAATTTAACGTTACTTTAAATTACTGTCGTTTGTAAATGTTTGAGATGTTGTGTTTTTACTCTTCATGATATTTGGATCTTACCAGATTTGTTGTGAAAATGTCTTTAATTCTAGATGAATGTGGAGTATGCTACAGAGTAGACATAACATCAGTGCAGGGAAACTATATGGAAATGGAAAGCCGAGCAACTTTTATTCTGCTGTCACTTAGCCATGACACAAAACGGGTAGCGATTTGCAGAAAAAAAGTGCACAACTCTTCTTCTAAAGAGTATGATATTAATCTTGATAGTGTTATTACTTTTATGGGCTCAGCCTATAATACAACCCCCTTCCATTCTCAGAGTTTGACATTTCATTTAAAAGCTGTTTCGCACAACACCACGTCCTTAGAGTGCACTGAAACCAGCAGAAATGTGTCAACAATGCACACTGATGGGATAAAACCTCAAACAGGACATTAAAAAGGAACATGTAATGTTTTTATAATGGCAGTGGGATGCTTTCTGGCTCAGCTCACGTCTATTATGATTAAAATTTCCTCAGCAACTAATTCCAGAGTGCTTAAAGGAACTTTTCAACAAACTGCTTGTAATCTATGTAATGACTACCTTTTCTCTGTTTGCTGAAAACACTGGTCACAGAAATTAAATATCTGCCTGAATATTTACGCTGACACAATAGAAATAAAAAAAAACCTTTTTACTAAGTAGATAACTATAGGAAACAATAATTATTGTCACTTTGGTTTTTTGGCTTTTACTCAACATTGGCATAATATTAAACAGATTGATTTTTTTATTTGTTTGTAGTACGCTGGCCCTAAAATGAAACTAAAACATTTCATTGTTCAAAAAGCATGACAGAATAAAGCAATGCAATTAGTTTAAGGTCTTCTTTATGTCTGGAATAACCACTTTCATATCTTGTGGACCTTATTTGGATTTAGTCTTGACAATAGAAAGCAATAGCTGTGGGTTTAAACACATTTCCGTCACGACTCATAGATACTTGATCAACATATTTTCTAAAAATATGAAGCAACACAAAAAGCTAAGCAACTGTCGGGAATCTGTGCTATCTTCAGAAAATTCAAATGACTGCATCCTTGGTGAGTAATCAGCCTGTAACAGGCTAAAGCTAATGCTCAACAAGCTGTGGCTGCTCTTGTGGGAGAGAGGGAATGCTGATTTGCAGGAACTAAGAGCCTCCATCAAATCTTTTGAACAGAAAGCTCACGAAGCTTTTTGATGTGACAGAATTCATCTAGAGGAAAGTGGTTCAAGTATGTTTTCAAACTTTAAGTGATGAGATGCTGCAGGAAATGCATATAAGCACACAACAGTAAAAAGTTTGTGGCTTTTTTTTCCAAAACTTGCTTTAGCCCACAAGGAAATCAAATGAGTCAACATCATTTTACAACTCCAAATGCATTAGGTCATGGATAAAATATCCGCAAATTATTTTTGTGAATTTTTATTCTTAAGCCAATCTATTACTGCTACTTTGCCATTACTCATCCCCTTTACAGAGGCTTTTTTTAAACGTCTGTCTGTTCCAGCTCTCTGAATAGAGTTTTTCTTCGATTGAGGGACCTTGGATGGTTCTGATTAAGCTGAGCAGACACTGTAGAATATTAAGCATGCCTCTGGAGGGGAGTCATTCAATTCCAAAGGAATACCTCTTTCCCATAGAATCTATGCAATCAATTTTTCATTAGTGGAAAAGTGTTTATCTGCCTTTAACATGCCCCCGACTCGAGCTGGATAGGGGTTGTGGGCGGTCGATCCATGCCACGCGCTTGTTAATTAAAGTTTATTTAATTGAAGAAGAACCGCAGCATTAATTACGATGGAACCCTCCACCCATCCAGATGGTTAAACTTTGCAACTTTTGGACTGCACTGTGGTTTAGTTCTGGCCTGCTGTTGAAAAGACTGAGACGTCTTACTGCACAAGAGGATTGTGGGTGAGATTTCAAAAGCTTTAAAAGAATAGCAAATTACTTTTCCTTGGAAAGGAAAATGAAGGGGAGAGACAAAAGAGAGAGAAAGAGAATCTTTTTAACTAATATAGTCATTCTCCTTTTTTGGGCATCAACTAGCTGCATGCTGCTTTAAAGGTTTGCAAAGGCATCTATCATCTCAGACATCAAACCTTCTTACGTTTTGATTTTCAGCTTAAGTTCAGCCAAGAGAAATATATCTAACAGCCTTCATACTGACAGAAACAAACTGAAACTTCTGGTTTTAATTGTTTGCCTCTGTATGTGTTTCTCTTGGGGTATAACACGCAGGAATTGAGTTTTCTCTGAGGTGGGAAACAGTGCATGAATCACCAGAATCTCAGGCACAGATAAAAGATTGGGGGGGGGCAGCCTTTAAGCTAACCCTGAATTCACCTGTGTCGGAAGACAAACCTACCAAATACGGAGCTGTGAACAAACGAAGAGGCTCCACACCGTCGCAACAGATTGGAACACAAAATTGTCTGTTTTTGTTCTACAGAACCAAAAGATGCAACCACAGACAATCCCTCATTTGGAAAATATTTTGAACAAATCTATTTACACTATAAGACGGCACACACATACACAAAAGTAGAGCATATGCTAAGTTACTCAAAGAGCCAAAGCTTTTGTTGTTGGCATATGCTGTGTATACAATCGGCATGATTCAAGTGTTGATTACCAAAGTTTGAGGGTGTGATCACACTCACAGTTTGAATTATTGAGTCCAAACATTTTGAAGCATCTCTCCCTCTCTCTTGTTCTCCTC
>JBAMIG010000007.1:8951944-8963973 GCA_037177335.1 Kiunga ballochi | reverse complement strand
ATATATTTACTATTTATTACCATGGAACAAGTAAAAATGATTACAGTGTAATCTCCTGCTGTCTGGTGGTCACCAGGTTCCAGGAGAGCAGTATCATGTGTTAAACAACATTATGAGTGAAGTTTCTGCCATAAAGTGATGCAACATGTCTCAGAAACAGTATGTATCAAATATGCATCATCTGGCCATAAGGGGTTAAATGCTAAAATATGAAGGAGTCAAAAAAGTGTTTTTGTTTGTTTTGTTTTCTAAATATGAGATCCGTCTATGCATATCCAGCCGAACATGAACTATGCACAGTTTCATGCAAAACACTGCCAAAAGTATTCTGTGCAAAAAGCACATTTTCTAATATAATGAATGCAGATTTTCAGTGGCAGTTATTTGGAGTTGATAGATATTGCCTGGAGAGGTGTCTGTGCACTGACTGAACCGATTTATTTAAACTCTGACGCAAAGGGGAAAAACTACACTCTGATTCCTCAAAGGAGAATTGTGACAATAACGCTGATACATATCCTCTAATTCACACACTTTGAAAAACATAACCAAACAATTGATAATAATAGAAGAACCAAACCTGTGAATTCTTGTGATTTTTTATTGGGAATTTGGCATCATAGTATCCTGTTTAGTTTGGGTTTTTTTTCAAACAAACATTGATTTACAGTGTAAATAAGTTGCTCTGAGTTATTCCTGCAGATGAGTAAAGAGAAACATTTGTTCTCATTGCACCTGCTCAACACCTGAACCTGGTTTTAACTGGAGCTGAGGAATACAGAGCGCATCAGCAGAAGCCTGTGTTACGCATACAGCTCAAACAGAAATCCCTTAACAGGCTACAGGCTGCAGAGGCACATGAAGACAGCAGATTCCCTGGCTTAGGCAGCTGTTAAAGAACTGAGTCTAATGTGAACATTCAGGCAGGAAAAGGAGTTTGTGGGGCAGGTTGCGAATGGAAAGCATACAGATTGACCCAGGAGCTGTTTTTTGAAAATTTGTTCAGTTCAAGTCCACCGATGAGTTTCACCCCTGACAGCTTTGATTGATGAAACACTGGCTAAATATTTCCAATTGAAGTTTCAAACGAGTGCTATATTATAATAATTCAATAATGATACACATTCTTCTTTTTATTATTATCATTAGTATTATCATTGTTGTTGTTGTTGTTGTTAACACGGAATCTATGGAAAATTCAAATAAAAATATTTTAAAATATTACATAATAAGTTAATTATAAAATTATAATTTTTCTAATAACTATTGTAAACAGTAATGGTAATCGTAACAAAAAAGACTGATGTCAAAGGGCAAAGGTTTAAAATAGTATTTAAGATATTTTTTCTTCTTAATAGCATTTTTTTGTTGTTTTGGGTCCTTTCTTGGTCCAAAATTGATGAATGGACTTTGAATCCAGATGTATGCTATAGCCAACCAAATGAAAACACAGTGTGCTTCCAATTGGTTGATAGATGGAGGTAAAAATACATTAAAACAGGATTTTCAGTAAACAGGAATGTAATCTATGGAGGAGGTCAATGTTCTAATTTAAACCCCTTTGAGCAGACAGAGTGGGCTATGTGGGGATATTAACCTGGTGGAAGTTGACTTCTTTATACTGTTGACTTAAGGGGGAAGTAATAAAAACAGTTCATCCCACAATCATTTAACTCTCCTGCCCGAGTGCATACATCACGATTAGCTGGTGTGAAAGCAACCCTCCCTCACTAACTCATCTCAGTCCAACAATTTTGGTGTACCACAGTCAGTAGAACAAGTGTGGAGAGACTGCCAGTCGCTGCATTGACCGAGGAAGAACGCTTAGAGTCAGTAAATTCCACAACCTTTAGGTGAAGTGACCTCAGTATTGCACAACTGTGTATAAACCTATAAGGGGGGGGAGAAAAAGTTTCTTTCAACAAACTTGTCAGGTTTGTATCCTCGCAGACAAACACTCAATAGCAGATGGAGGAAGTCTATATCTGAGGAAGGTGGAAAGGTTGTTGCACTTAAATGCTGTCTTGTCTTCCAAGCAGTGAATACGGCTAACAGTCAATATCTCTCATTGGGGTCTTTCATGCTCAGTTAAGTAAATGCATTGATTTGTGCCCCCAGTACCTGAGCAGAATGTAATTTTGTAGAAGACACAATGGCCACAATGTCTGGCATTGACAAGCTTGAGTGTCTGAACGACAATAGCTCGAGACAGAAAAGTAGTGTCTGGTTAATTAGTACCTTAAGGTCTTTGATTTTGTTGGGTTACAGTGTTTTTGTTTTATACCCTAAAAGTGCAATCCATCTCTTCTAGTAGTACTTACATCGGACTTTGTTCCATCAAAGTGTTCACCAAACTGCCTGCACTTGAGTAAAGATTGTCCTTACAAAGAGACAATGTCAAAAAGGTAGAGCTGAAAGCTTTCACATCAGGTAAGATGGAAAATAACTAGTCTGAGTGCATTCATCATCACCAAAACACATCGGCGTGTCATTTAAAAGATAAGTTAGATATTTTTAGTAATAAATAAATGAGCAAATCTGTCTCCAAATGGCTGAGATTTTCAGAAAAATGTGCATGTCCACACATATGCCAGCTCAAAAGGAAAGAACAAATAATAGCATAAGCCCTTGCATAAACACAGATGCTCAACATTCAAATAAGTTGGTGAATTAATAAGGATGGATAAATTACCATATTAAATTATATCAATTCAGAAAGTTTGTTTGAATGAAAGTTGAGTATAGTTTGTGAAAAACAAGCCAAAGTAGAATAAAATGTTTTTAAAATGAGAAAATGTTGAAGATTAGACATTTTAAGCGCATTAATAATTAAGAGTAATAGTAAAAAGAAATAGGGAATTTCATCATCTAGAGCAAACCGTATCATTTAAAGATTCAGAGAATCAGAGTGTCAACACACAAGAGGCAAGAAGAAAAACCAATGCTGAATAGTGAACATGTTTTGGCCCTTAGGCAACACCAATTCAGAAACTAGATCCCTCCTTGGACTCAGAAAAAAACTTATGAAAAAAACGCTGTTACTGAACGCAGCTTGTTTCTGCATCCAAACATACAGGGTAAATATGACAATGAATAAAAACACAGGAACCAAAATTTGACATAGTTTTTGCAATCATTAACACATTTCTTTTAGTTGAAAGAAAGATAGCATCCTCTCAGTGAATATGACAGAATCCATGATGGGATGGTTCGCATGGCACAGATAACTGGCACATTTATAAAAGCACCGTGCGCGAACGCTCAATTACATACACAAGATTTTTAGCAACATGCCATTCAGAAGATGTTTCCCAGGGAATGATTTTTTCAAATCACATTCTGCATGCATTTCAACAACACAATCCTCCTTCCAATCTAGACCTAAAAGAAGTCAAGAATGTATTTATTTAAAATAAATGAATTAAATAGGAAGGAAAAACATTGTAAAGAATCTCGTACCTGAGTGTGAGACGGTGCTAGACCCTTCCGCCCGTAAACTCCGATCAGTGCATTCTTCTGTACAGAGATGTTGAACTTGAGGAACCGCGGTTGCTCCATGCTCAGTTGGGAACGCCAGAACACTCCAGGTGGGACACTTTGAGACACCCTTTTCCCTATGTCGACCTGCCCGGTATCGATAGAGTTGTTTTCTTGATGAATTACTCCGCTCTTTCCTACAAAACAAAAATGCACCAATCCCCCAAAATTAATATGTAAGAAAATAAGATTGTAAGGATAAATTATATGGTTTAAAGCAGTAAATGGGTCAAACCTTTCATTTTTACACCTAAAATGTCTCTTTGACTGTCTGTGACCATTTAATCTATGGATATAAATTACTGCTGCATTCCTCCTACTACTTTCAAAGTAAACGTATTCCCTTATTTAAGCAAAGGCATAACTGCAGGAGTATAACATATTTTCCAAATGAGCTTTGAACAACTTGTATATATATATACTTATATATATATATATATATATATATATATATATAATTTTTTTTTACAAGAAATAAAAAAACAAAACAAATATAATTGTCTTTTTACAAGACTCGCAGGCTGAATCTCCCATCATCACTTTGGTCCTTGTGGTTTATGGAGAGAGGCTTCATATGAAATAAGGTGTAAATGGAATCTGTCAGGTACACTTTGAACTACCTTACCAGAAAAAAAAACCTGCAAATCTAAACAATTTGCTGAATGGCTTCCTTCGGCAAAAGCTTCACAATGCCAGTAATCTGTGGGTTGTAATATGGTTATAGTAGTCACATAAAAAAATGGGATATACAAAACCATGCTGGTACCATGACAAATGTTATGAAAATGAAAAAAAAAAAACCTAAAAGACAGTTTAGTTCCTCACCAGCTCAAACTGTGGATGAGAAAGGAATGTGTGTGGACGATGCAGATACCTCAGCACTGTTGCATGTGGACATGTGCTGAAGCTCTGAGTATATCTGTTCATGCCAGACCTCCTTTATTTGCATGCCTCAGTGTTGGGTGTGTAATAAGACCATTGCCTGTCACTTCAGCTTCAGTCAAAGTAAAGCTTGGAAGCCAAGTTTACCTCTGGGGAGAATAATAGCTGGCTATTGATTGCCTTTAAACAGTCCAAAACCTGCCTCATGCTATCTTAATTAGCAGTACTTATGAGGATTTAAATCTAGCCGAGTTTAAACAATTGAGCTTTTGCCTGGCCTCCTCAACTCAATTAAATCTTTCGTGGTCATGCATTTTAAATACTGCACTGTGCTTAGAGATTCATTCTGTGGCTTTTCCAGTAAAGGTGAGCAGAGATGGCCTGCTAGCTTGTTGATGAATTCACAAAGATTATTATTAGAGAGTACAAATCGGTTTGGAGTGAGTCAATTGATTTTCAGTAGGTGAAAAGATCTCAATAAATCCTCATGGCTTTGCATTGAGCTGAGCATGGAGGCCAAATGTTTTACGGCTGCAACTTGTCTAAGTTGTCATTTTATACTAATTTTTAAAAGAATCTGCATGGTGTTATTTCATATTTTGTTATATATTCTAGGGTCAGAGTAATATAATTTTTTTGAGGCCAACATCGATTATGATTTTTGTCTGAAAAAAAAAAAATCTGATAACCAATAAATTGGGTTATTAAATATATTTTTTTTAATCTTATGAATAATAAAACTTTTTTGTTCCCTTACTGCTTAGCACAACAAAGATAGATTAATATTTGATCTTTTAATACTTGGCTTTACTTTAGTAGAAAGGAATTTTCAAGGGAAAAAAGCATCAAACAACTGGATCCAGCTAATTAATTTATTTTCCATACAGCTTAATCCAGTTCAGGATTGCAGGGAAGCTGGAGTCTGTCCAACCTATTAGCAGGCAAGAGGAAGGTTCACCTGGACAGGTCGCCAGTCCATCACAGCTGGATACAGCTGTACTATTTATTTTTAGATTTAGACCATAATTGTGTGCTGTATATAAACACATAGGAAATGTGTAAAGTTATTGGAAAAACCTTATTTATGCAGCTCTCTGATGCGGCGTTATGTTCTAGCATTTTCTGACAAAGTAAACAGATGGACATCATGACGGTTGTTGAAGACAGACTGTAATCACTGTTTACACTTTACGGTCCTGCTCTGATTAAACCTCTTCCTCTCTGCATTCACTTCACTCTTTCTAAAATGCGCGTCAACGTGCAGCTGACAGACTGATGAACGGTTATTCTGTACTCTAAACTGGAAGATGTTTTAAGCTGTCAGCTAACGCTATGTTAGGTTAGCATAACTACAGCAAGGTTATTGCTAACAGACAGAGAGTATAAAAGTCTGTTTTTTGCTGATTGAAAGGACCGACTATAATAATAGAAGCTCGGCTCCACCCGATTGTAGAACTGATATTTTAGTGACTAGTTATTATTCAAATTATAGATCCAATCCACTGACTGCACCACACACACACACACACACACACACACACACACACACAGATCACACTTAGTATTAATGTGAGGTCCTGTATACTATAAGGGAGTAACTAGCTATGTTAGCAACACAACTTCCACAATGCAACATAAATTAAAAGCATGACCAATGAAACAAAGCATGCATCATTAAACATGACAAAAAGAGATATGAAGGTTGAATTGATGCCTGATTTGCAAAACAACAACTGATAACGACTTTTGTAAAAATGCTAATATCTGCTGATATACAATATATATACATGTACATGTTTCTATTTTTTTTTAAGTGAAGAGAAAATGTTTCTGTCCAGGACTTGCTGGGAATCTATTATGTATTTGGGTCCACATTGTTAACTTGGCTCGTTTAATATTATTTGTAAAACACAGGTGAGTCTAATGAGCTTGTTATATGTTTATCCAGCACTGATCATTAGGGATAGGTGATGTTATTATCTTGTTATATTGGGTGGCATTATTAAATCTGCAAGCAAACTGGGTAGAGCATCTGTAACTACATATTGGTATCAAATGGTCTGCATCAACTTCCTCTCCTGTGCAGGGAGCAGAGGCCAGGCAAGATGATAGGGAATCCATGCTGCCAGCTATTTCCAATTAAATGGACCTTAAGCAAAAAAGCCTCTAAATGTAGCTAGGTGATGCCATATGCTAATAAAGCCATTTACAAAGTAATCATATTGCATTTAATTTCTAACTGTGAAAGCTCTTTAGATGTTTTTTTTTTTTTTTTGCTTTTCTTATGATTGAGGAGATACATTTCAAATTAAGCTACGGCTTTCATGCACATTATTTCTGTTTCTGTCATCACACAGCAAAACAAGTTGTGACTGAAAAGTGGCCAATTAAGACTACATGTCAAGCTGGAGCTAATGTCGAGCCATTTAGAAAGTACTGCTTCAATGGTATCCTCATTTCATAAGCAATGTAATATCTGACAAAAAACACAATATACATAAGTTAAATATGACTTCTATACTGCAATATGCACTACATTTCTTTAAACAACAATCTCTCTGATAGAATCTGAAGAATGGAGGAGGAACTTAACTTTTTTTTATCATGCAGTCTTAAACCTCATGACCAAACACCAGGCCAAAACTGTGCGTGTGCAGTCAACTTGTAAGTTGCATTGAGAAATGTTCATTACAATGTTTGACCTTAAAGCCCATAAAATATAAGTCACTTCTTGAAAATAAACTGAGGCAATGTGAAAATTTAATATAAAATAAATAACTAAATTGGAAGCTGCAAATACATTTAATATTGTAGATGCAACAAACCAATAGATTCTAAACCAGTCACACTGGTCTGACATAACTGTGGTGGTTAGATTGAGTTTATAGTGTACCTACGCTAGTTTCTTTGTTTCACTCAGCAAGAGCAGGAAAGATGGAAAACTTAAATGAATTTGAAAACAGACGTTATATTTGGTAATATATTTAAGATATTGCATGCATTGGTTGTTCCTTTTTGTCAATCAGGGGTCACCTTTTCTTTTGAAATAAAGTTTTGAACTTGTCAAATGGGTTCAGTTCAGTTTTATTATAGTCAACATGTTGCAATGAGTTTTGGTATTGCACTTGTTTCACGAAAATCCTAATTCGCAGGGTGAGGTGGTATGCATTTAGTTACAATCTGAAACTTCACCACTAGATGTCACTACTTACTTCATACTGTTTCTTTAAGAGTCTGCCTACACAACATGCAAACAATGATCTTTTCTAACATGTAGTGGAACCGCAATAACATTGTAGATTAGATATCAATAATGTTTCCTTACCATCAGCTGCGAGAACTGTCACTATACTTGACTGAGTAGGTCTGAACTTCCCAACTCCTCCATTTTCAAAAGCTGGCTGGTTGTCCAATTCTTGTAGTTGCCAATTGAGGCCAAAAAGGTGCATCGCTGTGAAACACAAACACACAAACGATTGTGTGGGCTGGTGGAAATAAAATCATAAACAATTAAACAAACAGTTTCCCAAAAACAATCAGGCCACTTTAGCACAAAAGACCTGTGGGAGTGCATGGTGGATGGATTTAGAGCAAGCAGAAAACAGCAGCAGTTTAACTCCAAATATTTTACAACACAATTTGTTTTCAGTGGCTATTCTGTCACGGGTGGCTTTTGTGTAAACACACTACTGATACAGGCCAGACAAAGTCATTTCGATCAATACTGTGGCATGTTTCCTTGGGGAGCGCTGTTCATTAAGATTCCAAAGTGTCAGCTCACAAGCAGCAACTGCATCAAAGAAAGCAGCAGGCTGACTTTCTATTTTGACACAAAGCTTCCACTTCAGACGAGCAGACAAGATACACTGGAAAAGTCTTAAACTCCCCAAGTCTAATACAAAGGAGATGGAGCTACATGTGTGTGAGAAAGAGTGAGATAGAAGAGGAGGCATAAAGTAAAAGACTTTTAAGAAAAAGGAAGGCAGAGTATTGAAAAAGACACTCACAGCAGGAGATGGAAGTGAAAGGGGTGAGACGCTGCAACACTCTTCCTCTAGTTCTCTTACAAAACTAAAATGTGTCTCGCTTTCATTTAGACATCCTGCTTTATTGTCACAGAATTGGATGCAGTCAAACTGTGTTCTTTTTGTTTTGAGAAACTCATGTGTTCCTGTGAGCGTAGCACGAGGGCCAATCTCCTTCAAAGTCACCAGCCGAGGAACATGCTGAGGAAGCATCCTGATTTCCGACCATTTGATCTGCGGGAGGAACTTTTCTCCAACACCCATCACTGGGAAGATGGATATTGACTGCAGCCAATAACTTGAGAGGTAGATGCGGGGCCAGAGAGAATATCAAATGTGAAGGAGACCAAAGAAAATATGGGAAACTAGTACGAACAGTGTGTCAATAGATACTTTGTTAAGAAATAGGCCACCTCTTTGCTTCGTGAGAGTCTCCCTAAGAAAAACTTTTGGCACCAGTTGAGAGAGGATGTACGTAGCCCTCGTCCTTGATAGATCAAATGAACTTAGAAGCCTTGAATTACAGTTTGGCAATACAGAGTTAACATTTTAGAGCTCATGTTTGAGCTATTAGCTCAGTCATTTGAAACTATGCTGTAGCTCACCATTCATTTTTGTTGGCAGTGAAGCAAATGACCAGCAGGAGAAGCAAATTCTGATTGTTTCATCAATAGCAGTAATGAGCTTGCTTTACTTATACAGAACCACCTGATGTGAAAATCTGATCTCAGGGTACATTTATTACCACATGTGGCAGCAGCATACAGTACCAGTCAAAGGTTTGGACACACTTTCTCTTTTTTAAAAAAAAATTCCATCCATTATAAGCTTTAAAGTGCAGTGAAAAAGCACCAAATATTTATTTAAAATGTAATATTGTCAACATGAGGTCATTGAAACTTAGTAATCAAATGGCATTGTGCCTACGTTCTCATTTTTTTCTACAACGGTTAGTGTCTTCATTGCTACTGTGAAACATTTATTTGAACTGAAATATTCTCTTTTCTCCAAACTCAGAGAAAGATCATTTGAAAAGAAACACACCCACCAACACACAGTCCACTTTGCCGAAAACATGCCAAAGCTTTCACTGGAGCAAGAAAGTGAACTAAGCTGTACCCAAATTGCAAGTATCCGATCTGGACATGGAGCATTAAGCAAAGTGAAACCCCTGCTTGGAGAAAAAAAAGGAAGAAAAATGACAAATCTTGCTAAATGACAGCAGGTCAGGTCATTACATCATCTTTGCTAAATGTTGTAGATTAGATTTAAATGTGGAATAAGCTGATTAGAGAAAAAAGGGAAAATATTAGATTAATATAAAGAATTTAAGACTTTTTTTTATATATATATTTTCTCTTAGCTTATTCATCATAGTACACTGGACCAGCTATATAAGTTCCTGGAGGCAGCATGGGAGTTTCCTCAACCAGTCTACATGTGTTTTGTGAACTTGGAAAAGGCATTCAACCACCTTCCCGAGGTAAAACTGTGAGAAGGGGGGGTGGGACACCTCCACAAGACCCCTTGTACTGATCCATGTATGAACTGGGTCAGAACTTGGTTGTTTTGCCAGCAGTAAGTCGTATTTATTTTCTGGGTTGGACTCTACAAAAGGCAACCCGTTCACACAGACTCTTTTCATTACTTTAATGAACAGACTTTCTTGGCACACATGAAGTGTTGAAGGGATCCGGTTTGGTAACCTCAGGATTGGGACTCTGCTCTTTTCAAATGATGTGGTTCTGTTGGTTTCATCTGGTAGTAATTTCCAGCTTCAGCAAAGTATTCAGCAGCTGGGATGAGGATCAGCATTTCCAAAATTTAAACCATTGCCTCTGTCAGAAAAGAGTGTAGTGTTTTCTTAGGATCAGGAATGAGTAGAGACGCTCAAGTATCTCGGAAGGATGGAGTGTGAGATAGACAGGCAGATCAGTGCGGCATCTGCAGTAATATGGAGTCTGTACCACTCTGATGTGGTGAAGAAGCAGCTGAGCCAGATGCCAAAACTTTTAATTTACTGATCAACCTATGTCCCTACTCTCATCTATGGATACAAGCTGTGGGTGATGACCGAAACAACAAGATCACGAGTACAGGTAGCTAAGATGAGTGTCTTCTGCAGGGTGGCCGGGCTCTGCCTTAGAGATGGAGAGAGAAGCCTGGTCATCTAGGAGAGGCTCAAGGTAGAGCCACTGCTCCTCAGCATTGAGAAGAGCCAGTTGAGGTGGATCAGGCATCTGATTAGGATGAATTAACAAAGGGGCGAATGTGGTGCATGTAGTAGAGTGGGTCATCTCCTAACCAGCAATTTAGTGTTTCAGATCCAGCAGTCTGCATGTAGAAGTGACCTTGAGCAAGACACTGAACCCCCAGTTGCTCCGTCACTGGTGTGTGAGTGTGTGGGTTAATGTCTGAATAGTATTAATACAAATACAAAACCATTTACCAAAGATTTAATAAAATCAGTACAATACTTTTTATACGTTTAATACTTTTTTTTTAATATGCTTTAATTTTGGCTAGACAAAGATTTGCTTCTTTGTTTTTTTAAGAAGACTTATACTGAAGCTGTTTCAAATTGGGGAAAAAAAAGTAATGGAGACGGAAATCACAGTGTGTGTGCGTATTGGAACATTTTTTAAAGCTTTGGCATCTCATCGGTTTCCTCACAGTATTTTGTTCCTCTCCAAGTTTTTACCACCTTCTTCCTTCCTACACACATTTAGCACCAAACGGCTTTGTTAGCACACAGCGACGCCAGCTCAAAGTCATAACTATGTGATGGGTAAATTATATCAAAGGATGTGTAAATCACTCAAATCATCATGCTTAGATATATTAAAACATGCTTCCAGCCATATCAGATCACATTTTCCTTACAATGGATTGACTACTCAGACAGACTTTCTGTGGAAGTAAGTCAGCATACTTAACCAAAACTTATTTAATTCAGTCAGTTCAGATTTAGCTTGTTAGAAAGGTCAGATATGTATCTAAGGTACAATGACCTAAAACCCCTTGTAGTTATTTACACTTATATAAAAACAAAATAAAGATGACAAAAAAATAGGGAAGAGAAAAACTAGAAAAATATAAAATACAATTTAAAATGAAATAAATGTATGACAATCATGAAATAATACAAAGTAATGAAGTATAAAAAATTATTCAAAGCAATTCAATTATTAGAATTCGGTATTTCGATATATGAACAATAAATTTGGACCATCAGTAGTTTGTTAAGAAATGTATTAAACAAGATTTTTCAATTCCAAATTATTATAAGGCAATTATATTAAATATTAATGGATTTGACTGTCTATCAAGGCTCAAATGTCAAGTTGTAAGCATGTTTGCCTTTTGTACTAAATATATGTGTGCGATCCTCACTCATTAAGATAAATATCCAAAATGGTTTTTGGGTTGTTTCATGTTAAATAATGGAAAAACTGTACATCTGCTGCAGTGAAAAAAAAACTAAACAAACTTAATGTACTCAAATATATGTCAGTATACACGTGTTTAGTGTGTTTATTTTTTATACAGCAAGGTCTGTTGACAAAGCAGACGAAAGAAAAAGAG
>JBAMIG010000007.1:8929587-8941196 GCA_037177335.1 Kiunga ballochi | reverse complement strand
ACACACACACACACACACACACACACACACAAACATATTTAATTCCTGCTGATTAATTGCTGATAAAGTAAGTAAATCAATCAAATGAGTGTTTAATTATTTAATTTCCATAAAAGTCTAACATATCAGAAAAATATTGAACAAAATCATACCACAGTGAGTTATTCTGACCTTTTAAAAAAAAATGCCTGTTTCTGAATTATTCACCACCTGAATATATGATCACTGTGTTGCATGAGAAATAAAGTCCATGTCACTGTTGAGGACCCAAATGAGATTCACATCCCCATGGTACCTGAGGCTATCTCCATCCCACATATGCTCTGTCTGGACTGTGCCACCCCCAAAACCCCCTGAGGGGATCCTAATGAATACATTCTTGAGCTTCTGTTTACATTTCCCAACCCAGTGGTTCTTGACATCTGTAATTATGTTCTGAACTAGGTCTTCCCTTTTGGCCCCGCTCTTCCCTCCCACTGACAAGCACTTGATTTAGAGTCCACTGTGGTGATGGTGATTTATGCCTCGGCTGATGATAGGTGTGTACATATTGTTTTGTCAATACAGCTAAGACAGCTCAAGGTCAGCGCACGGTTAGTATTCAATCACTGTATCTTCTTGGGAAAGTGAGATTGTCACCACATCCCAATAGATTCAGATCATTTGAGATGCTATTGCTTCATGCTGCTACACCTGAGATTTGAAGTTTATATTTATCCACCCTCAGAGGGAAATATCAGACTGCAAAACAGTCTTTTTGAGCTTGCTGATTAAGAAAGATGTAATTGATGTTGCAGGATCCAAACTTGGCAGAGACTATGACTAAGTAGTATCTTGCGCAGCAAATTTTTGATACCACACAAAATCCGCTTAGCAAGTTTCTTGTTAAGTTATGGCCTCTTTGATTTTAACTGGAAAGCTCGCTGATAGTCATACACTTCACTCTAATCACAAAGTCTCCTTCTCACCACGGGCTTGTTTTATGTGTAGTAATCAGCCTTTAAGTGTAGGTGATTACAAAAAGCAGAAAAATCAGTGAACATTGTGGTCATTAATCAAACTCAGCAGGAGCCACATTATGTCATGCTCAATTTGTGGTGTAATAGTTTAACCTGATGAGAGGCGGTCCTTAAAATTGGCTTAAAAATAAGCCATCTTTAAACATTTTAAATCTCGGAGTGAATTATCATTTTATTACCCCCTCCTGTTTAGAGGAGTGACACTGAGACACTGAGATATGTGTTATTCTTTTTAACTCCCACTGTGTTCCACAGCCGAGTTACTGCACCACACTCTTCCTTTATTATTTATTTTTTTTATGGCTGTTTGAATATCCACAGAAACAGAAAGCAGAAAGGAACGGATCATTGTTTATTGGAAACCTACCATAGCTTTAGTTTCTAAATTGATAATAATAATGTAAACAAAATGTCTGGTTATTTTTTATTTGCCGTGGAGCTTAAACACAACCTAAACCACAGACACCATATATCAGCTGGAGGCTACTTGTTCAGTAAAAAAATTTGTCAAATGAAATATGAAAGTAAAAAAATAAAATAATAAATCTCTACATATTACAGATTTTTGTGTCTATCCTGATGAGTGTTTCCAGGTAGTTTCCTTGTTACTAATATAAAGATAAGATAAGGTATTACTTTATTGTCCGCTTACATGAAAAATTGCTGCAGTGAGGAATCAACAATCATGACAGACAACATTTCATTCATACCAGACAAAGACAACTGGAAAATACCCATTAAACATAACATAAAATGCATAAAAACATAAAGTATGCCCATGAAAAACCACTAGAACTTGTAGCCAAGTAGAGAAGATGGCACAATGTTACAGATTATGGGATTTATGAACGTTTTTGTTTATTCCTCTTGCAGAAAGGCCACCTAAAGGGCCTGCCTGAAGGGAGGTGCTGATTTTCATCATGTAGGATAGGAGAGAGATCTGCAATTATCTTATTTGCAAGTCTAACAGCCAGCTTTCCGCAGGTTGACCTACCACCTTAGAGCAGATGTTCAACTGTTTTAAAATTGTGGACTTTGGCTGAACAGAGAAGCCACAGGACCGAGTGGACTTTAATCTAGCAGGGTAGTAAGTATGGTGGCACTGCAGATGATCTAACTGTTGGCTGAAAAATATCAGCGTCTCCTCAAAAATGTATCCTCTGTTGTATTATTTTTTTGTTGCAGATGTCCACATGATGGAAACACAAAAGCTCCTTGTCCATGTGCGCTCCCCAATATCTGGAGGATGCAAATTGTTTTATGGGTTCATTATTTATCATGACAGGAGCGAGTTGTGTGCTTCTAAAAAAAAATGACCTCCTCTGTCTTGGTGGAATTCGCCAATACCGTCCTCAAAGCTCATATGCTGCCAAATGTTTTACTAACATCTGAGACCGTGGAACACACTGTGGCACTTTGATGACTAAGAAACCTTTAACTATCATCTCAAACGTTTCTGGTCATCAGTTTTGCCTGCAAGATGTGCTTTTTTTAACTGCTGATTACACTCCCTGTATTCTGCCGCTTAAAAGGATAAATTGCTACTCATTGAAATAGCTTGGCTCATACGCAGCAAAGTGAGCATGCAAAGCACTTTTATAAAAGGAAAAGGATTCATGATAAAGGCACTTGTTGATAACAGCTATGAACAAATGCTACATTTTAACCAACACACTGCAGAAAATGTGGCAATAGACACCATATCAAAAAGTTTCATGATTTTGCATTAGGTCGTTGAATAAAAGTCTAAAAAAGTCTAATCTGGATTCACCGTCTTCATAAAATGAACTGAATTGTAGATTCATGCAGAGTTGTGAAGATTCAGTCAAGTGAAACATGTGAAGATTGACAATAGTTTAAATATTTATATCTTGAAGAGTGGGAGTGCGTCCCCCTGAAGTAGGTTAATTGGGTCATCTGTGACCTTATGGGTGAAAAGAGGTTAAAAGTGTCCTGAAAATAAGCCATTCATTAATATTTTAAACCCTTAAGGGAATTATCATTTTATTGCCTTCTGATATTTGGTTGAGTGACAGTTTAACATTTCTAAAATCATTAGCTCAACAGATTTGGCGATGCACTTAATCTATCCGTTACCTTTCTTGAGCTTTCCTTTAGTCAAGCTGCTTAAAAGTAACTTCTTTTTTAATGTGTGGTGCAGGAATGAGATAGCAATGAAACCATTACCCAACAACATCCGCAGCACACTTTATTCCCTACGGGACATAACTAGAGGTCATGAGGATCACTTAGATCCGCAGTGGGGAACCTTTGTCCTCATCCTTCAAGTTTTCCATGTCTCCTTGTTCCAACACACCAGATTAAAAAAATGAATGACTATAGGTCTGGATAAGCTGTTGGGTCCATTTGTTTTGAAGAAGGTGTGCTGGATCAGGGATACATGAAAATCCCCCAGGAGCAGCGTTCCCCATCCCAGACCTAATCAGTTATACAGAAATCACAAAATATAAAGCTTGTAATTCATATTTACACAAAAAAGACATAAAAAAATCCTAATTTGATCAAGACTCAGTCAAACTCAAATTGTTCATCTATCTAATTCTGCTTTCTGATTCAGTAAATCTGACATCTGGCACCGGATTATCTGGTTCCGACTCACCTGCTCTCCAGGGCCACATTGCTGCCCAGCACCCAGCTGTCCTGCAGCTGGACGCATTCCGCCGTACTCTGCAAGTCAGCCGCCAGGCCGGCTGTGGGTGGGGGACTCGGGCTCCTTTGATTGGCCAGTGAGCTGCGGCTCAGAGATGTGATGGACGGGTGCTGCTTGTGAGGGGGCGGGGCTGGCGGGAGAGGAGGAGGAGGGGCCTGCTGACTGGACAGATGGTCACCTGAAGAGGAACAGAAAAAAAAAAGCCAGAATATTAGCATCCTGAATGGTGCTTAAATCTGAAACCATAAAAAGGGACGTTTTTTGTTTAGATAATTAAAATTCCACCTATAATCTAAAAACAAAACTGTGAGGAAACAGCTGATGGGTAAGTTTAAGCTTTCTATATCTCAACTCAACTCAACTTTATTTATAAAGCCCTTTAAAACAACTGTTATTGCAAAAAAATTCATCAATAAAATAGTAAAATAAATATATGCAAGAGATGACATATGACATTAACAGACCTAGAAAAGTAAATACAACCAAAAGCAAGACATAAAAGTGAGATGCAATCACTGCAAAAATCAAATGGGGTGGGGGCATCTGCTTTTATGGCTATACACATAATAATTGTCACAAAACACCACACGGTTGACAGTTGGGTTCTCTTAAACAGAAGGTCACTTAAAAGAGGCAGCTGTTCTTTTATAGGCGCTTAACGCAATGTTTCACGTTTGATTACAGCCAGAGAACACTCTCAAATAACTAATGACCAGAACATCCATTAGAGCTCTGAGAGAACAGGTTTTCCAATTTCACACAAAGCTGTGTAATTGGCCCCCAGAATGGCATGTGGTGATTATCTATCCATCTTCCCTGTTTAAAAGGTAAAAACCCACAGTGCTGACAATTCTGATTTGCTCCAATGAGCTCCAAATGGGTATCATCTTTCTTGCCTTATAGAGGCTCTGCGAATATTGAGAGAGCCAGGAGCTGTGTCCCTTTGAATATTGTTGTTTTTTCAATGACAGCACCCATTTTTATAACGCCTTAAAAGGATTTATATTTGGAGAATGTATGCACACACTGGAAGTCAGTGCATTAGTTAACCTTTGTTTTCTTATGCCTGAACACAAAGATAAAAAATCTACTACTCTATGATACTCGCTGCACACAACACAGCTCAAAGAAAGGACACTAACCAACATTTTGAATATGGTCCAATAACATCTATGCAGTTTGGACCCTTGTGTGTGTTGCTTCCACTTTTCAGCGTGCCCTTCTATGCATAAAACCAGTTGTTCAATGTGGACAAATGAGCTGTTTTGTTCCACACTGCTGGAAGGAAACATGAACGCTGTTCAGAGCAAAATAATAATTTCCACCGCTTTAAGGTAGAAACCTTCCGGCTACTGTACATGCAGCCCACTACTATGTCTGAAGACTTACCTCTGGTGTAAAATCTACAAATACATCAGAAACATTCAATAAGGAATAAGGCAATATGAATCATTGTTAAGAATAAACCCGCTTTCTATGAGCAATGCACAAGGACGCTGATATTTGTGATAAACCTGCTTATTATATATTTATTTTTTTAAATAATAAACCCTGGAGGTTCTATTTCATCTGCAGACAAACAGATGGACAGGTAGATACAGAGCAAATAAGCAGAATCAAGACAAACATGAATCCACAGTGCTAGTGCAGAAGGCCAATCTAGGATTAATTACTTCCTGACTGCAATTACACAGCAACAGCATGCAGCCATAAAGTCCATAAAAGCAAAATCATCAGAAGCAGATGAAAGTTGTTTTTTTTTTCTTTTTTGTGGACTGTGATTAGAGTTTTATCAAACCCAATCAAACATGATCCCCTCATCACCCCACGCCACCATGTTCAAAGCCAGTCCTGATTTCTAAATTAGGCATGAATTACCAGACATCAGTTGCAGCGCTGGCATTTGAAAAATGTAAGAGTGCCATGACTTAGTGATAACAAATACAAGACATCCTCTCATCTCCTGGGCGAGACTGGTAGCCCTGTTAGAAAAGTGCTTAGTGGGCCGATAGAAAGACGAGTTATCTACCAACACTAGCTGATCTCACTTCACCTCTGAGCCATCTTCCACTGTTTGAGCCC
This sequence comes from Kiunga ballochi, assembly GCA_037177335.1. NCBI lineage: Eukaryota > Metazoa > Chordata > Actinopteri > Atheriniformes > Pseudomugilidae > Kiunga > Kiunga ballochi. The sequence goes on along the minus strand of JBAMIG010000007.1, from coordinate 8,935,424 downwards.
AAGGCGTTGATAGGCTCCAGTTCACTCTTCAGACGTTGCATTCGCCCTATAATTATCCTGCACTAATGTATTGATAAGATGTGGATGAATGGACAAATGAAATGCAGGAAGGGGGATGAATCTGTGTTAGTGCAAACAGGATGTTTCTGCTTCATTGTCTACTTTAAAAGAAAATAATAATAAAACATAGCTGCTGTTCAGTTTTCTCTTTTCTCTCTTATTTTCACACCAATTTATGAAATGGTTGCATCTGAAACAACTTACCTTCCCATTATGTATAACAAATAAAGATACATGACAGATATTGAACAAACATGAATCCATTTATCTTTGTGTCTACATATTGATCTCACCATCTTGGTTGCCTTTGTTTCGCTCACTGCTGCCCTGAGAGCTTGAAAATGCAGCATAGACTAACTTCAGACCCATAAAATATACAGTATGTTGTGCTGGAGTGCTATGGTTGACTGAAATAGTGTGAACCGTTTTTAGTATCATCTAAAAGCTTAACGCAACTGAGCTGTTAAAAGGTATATCTGAGTGCAACGTCAAATAAACAGGTTTGGAAGTGAGAACACGTCACGTTAAGCTAGAACCTCCTAAAAAAGAGATTTGGCATCCACTAAATCCAAGTATGCATTCCTAACAATGACATAAAGGAGCATAAACTCTCTATTAAAGGGAAAATGTGACTGCATGCACTACTTTACTAACTGTAACGAGGCTGCTTTACCACTTTTCATTGATCTACCTGTAACATAGAAAGGTCCAGCATCAAAAAGCGACGGTCTGACATTTGCAAATGTGTAAAAACCTCATATTGATTGTTTCATTGCATTACAAATAACAAGGCTGCATTTATTACCTCACGCTAAAGGAAAAGAAACAGCTTTAAGAACTGAAACAAAAGTGTGTTTTCTCTTGCCCTTTCGTACAATATCTCACTGCTGTTTAGACGATCACTTCATCCTCGGAGCAGCAAACGAACAAAAAGTTTTGCAGTTATGATCTGATATTTGACTTTTTGAAGACTTTGAGTGATTAATTATGCAAATACGTTTTTTCTCAAGAGGAGATTTATCATCTCCTTAATCTGTGTATAGTTAGGATCAAATGATGAACGCTTTCTTTAAAAGATGCTTCAAAATTTGAAACCCAAAATCACTTTAATTGCATTTTTCAAAGTCAGTACTTTCACAGTTTTATTTCAGGCCTTTTTGATTGGGAGGGTTGTGTGTATCATGGCTATTTATTTATTTATTTAACTATGGGTTATTACACCATGTCTTTTTTTCTTGTACTCAATTTCCCTGCACATGGTAGGTGTCAGTGTGTCTGAGTGATGTGAGATGCTGTGCTTTCTGGCCTCCAATTTGAGGTGTGGGTTTGAATCCAATTTCTGACAAACAGTTTTACACTCTGTACAAGGTCCCTCTATGATGAAAACCCATAAGTGAGAACCTTAATATGATTCCAGGTAGCTCAAAGGGCAAAATATGGCACAAGGAGCCCGTATTCTCTGTGTACTGCCTGCCTGGGCAAATCATAATAAAATATGGGCTTTTGATTTACATTACCACCTGGAAACCAAAAGTAACATTTGACTGTGCCTTAATCATTTTTTTTAAAAAGCGCAAACAAGATATAAGCCTTAAAAAAAGCCCGGCATTGTCTTCCGTCAAGACAGAGAGAATTAAGCCGGCCTTTAATGTGCAAACTTTGTGACTATACGAAGACAGATGAAACAGCTGTGTGGTTTATGGGGCTTTGCTTTGAAATCAGATCAAGACGGATGCTTCCTTTGCATAATTCCTCAACATCAGCTTGTCATCATCTCCATCAGCAACATGCTTTAAAAGGACCTTAGTGATTAATACTGCATGCCTGTGCTGAAATGACAGACTCATTCCCATCTTAATGATGCCTGCACAACTTATCAAATGTGGGTTCATGAAGCCTCTGCATGAGCACCACCTACAAATTAGTGCTTTAATTTGTTTCAATACTCTCATTTTGGATGTTTGTGATCATGAGGATGATTTATTATACCGTAACAAAAACACACAGCTGTCCCAGTAAACAGAAAATGTCCATTAAAAGAAAGCAGACACCTTTTTTCTATTGTTTTTCTTTCATTTTTTTTCTGTTGTTGTTTTGGTGACAAAACACAAGATAAAAGGATTTGAGGCTGTCAATTAGATAGATTAATCTATTTTTTAATAACTTGGTGAGGGGCAACCACCATCTTCACATGGCTTCACAGAATATACAAATCTTTTGAAAATGTTGGTGCCATTCTAGATACTGGGATGTTTGGGACTATTAGATTTATTTTAAGTTTCTCCTTTGAATATATCTTTTTTTGATGATAGGATTGACAAGCCTTGATATTGTGCATAATGTTCCAACACGGAGCCGGAACACAATTAAAAGCCGTTTTGCACTCACTAAAGCTTGGCAAGCTTTGTGAAAGTCTTTTCATATTCATTGTGTAAGTACTGCAAAAGGTCTTGTGCCATTTTACTCTCCATTAAGAGACTGATGCAACTGCTAATGGAATTGAAAGGGCATTTGCTTGAACTGGCTTGCCCTTCACCAATAAGAAAATGACTGTATGTGTGCACCACAAGAAGTCAATCAAAATATATCAAAAACTTAAGAGATGGATGCTTTTCCAATTAAAAGCTATGATATGTATTTTTGCAGATGATGTAAAACTATACATGCAGGGACAAAAAGGAAGTTCTTTCAGGAAGTTTGAGTTTCAGAAAATCTGATGGAGAAGAGAGGCGCTATGTTAGCTGGATTTGAATGAATAATGGATGAATAAAATGATAAAATGTGATATTTGGACCAAATATAATGTTTATATACGTCAAATTGTTATATTTATTCTCATATGTGACAAGATTTAGTTTTACTTCACTACAGATTTAAAACCTTCTTGATGGCAGTAAAAGTATTATTTAGTTGAAAGAGACAGCATCTTCTGACTGAGAACCCCTGAAGGCGAAGGGGATGCTGTACCTAGTGGAATTTGGGACCATTAGATCAACTTTGCCTATAGGTGCGTCTTGGGGATTTATTCTGCAAAGAGAGTTGGCAACTATGGGGCTTTGAGAAAGAAGTAAAAAAAAAAAAAGAGTTGCTGTGTGAATTCCATCATATTTCCTGCCAGAGAAGAATCCTCACTGCTCTCACAGCCCTGCCCACTCTTCTTCTGACTTTCTCTCTGATCAAAGACAAACATTTCTTTCAAGCTATTTCTGAGCAGAAGAATCAGGATGTATCCAACATTTCAGGAATTACATAATCATTGCATTATATAAAGAGACATTTCATTTACCCGTACATCATGTCATCCTACACAGCCATAAAGGAATTCACTGATGCAAATCCCAGACTGCTATTAATTTAAAATTTATGATTTGTAAAGATATCTGGAAAGCTAAACTCACTGAAGCTGCACTGTGAATATAAGCCACGTCACGTCACCGTTTGTCCACCCCCTCCTACTAGATATTGCTGCAGATGGCAGATCATCATACAGATGATGACTGCTTAGCAGTTCTTTCTGTCAGCTCTCCGATTACATAGCAATTACACTCCATCTCAAAAGCCGCTTTGACAATTAGCCTTCTGACAAAACACTTAGTTCTATTTATTCATGCGTGGACAGCTTTGGCTTCCTTGTTTATCTACAGAGATCACATTCACATTTAGTTAAAATGCTAAAAGTTCTGACTTTGGTGCAGACAGCACAGTTTGTGCAGGTAACTACTCGCAGTGCATATTCCTCACTTTTTCTTAAATGTATGCAGCATTTTTTGGATACAACAGATACAGTGCTAATGAAACCAGGATCGAATTCGTCGCCTTGTTTTGTTCAGTCCTCTGTGCTGCAGCGTTTCTCTTCATACATTCATCTACCCGCAAACCTTCTTCCACTGTGGTTCAACACTCATTATGTTACCATAGAAGGTGCTGAATGGCAGTAGAAAAGAGAAGCTAAAGAAATTAGGCATAATACAACAGCTCAGTGCATGAACATAAACATAAACACATGAGAAGGATTAGCAGGCTACATGACAACCATGACAGAAAAGCATTAGTATTTATTCATCGGCATATTGCAAGGACTTAGCCTTAGCTTTGTGCTGCAACGCGGAGTATGACTGTACATCTTTATAGTTGTTCTATTCATTAAGAGTATGTTTTTGTTTTTGTATAAGCAGTATGTGTTAGAAATAAAGGTTGAGGATAAAATTACATGTTAATTGGCTGTGTTTGGTTTTGTTTATGCAAATTTTCCAGAGGAATGTTAAGCAATAAGCCACATCACAAAATCATGTGTTTTTGGACAATAAAATGGGGAAACCTGTTCCAATAAAGAACTGTAACCTTGAGCAAAAAGCATAATGTTGATTTTTAAAAGATGCAGGATGGTTTTTATATAACATTTCACAGACATGTAATATTTTAGTTTGTTGTACAGACTAACCAGATACTTACGTTGACCAAATGGCAAAAAAATAAAAAATAAAATAAATGTTTAAAACCTATTTGGTTATTTAATCATTACATTGTTTATAGTAAGCTAGCTCATCCTCAAACAAATAGTAACACATCCACTAAGAATAGATGTTTTAAGTTGAGAAAGAAGCTGTTCCCACAGTGCAGCAGCTTTACCTGAAAAGATGCAATCATCCCAGGACATAAATCTGAAAAAAAAAAACATCTAAAAGTTCCAAATCTAGTATAATAATATGGAAATGTGTGCCTAGGAATGTTGAGAAACTTGCTATTAATGATGGTAATACAAGGTGTACAAACATGGTTGCAGTCAACACTGTAGTGCACTAAATACAACATAAACTATGCCATTACAGTTGTTACAATATAAACGTAAGTAATAATTATGGACAGCACTGTATTGCAAGGAAAGGCAAGGCAAGTTTATTTGTATAGCACCTTTTATGCACAGGACAATTCAAAATGCTTTACATGGAAACAGTAAAAATATTACAGATATAGAGAAGAATCAAAAACAGCAAAAATCAAAATAAAATTTTTTTTAAATAAAATTAATAAAAGTCCTTATCAGATAAAGTTACCGTGCAGATGAGTGGTGAGCCAATGATCCTGGAACACACCTGCACTATGTTCTAAAGGTGGGTTCTTTGTGGAGGCTAAAAGAGTGGAATTAGCAGACAAAGGGGAAGCTGAGCAAACGCTGGAGGAAAGTGTAGTAAAAAGTCTGGACGATGGTCTTACTTACTCCAAATTAATTCCCTCAGAATACATCTAATTTCATATTCTTTATTCACACACACATATTTACAAGTTATTCAGCATTTTATGTAAGGTCAAGATATTAACCATGTGTGAATCTAAACCCCATTGGAAGCTTTCACAAGCTTTTAGAAGGAAGCCCATGAATAGAATGACAGAATAAGCCCAATTGAACTAGATGCGCAGATGAAGAGCACAAGACTTTCATACATACCAAATATACATACATTTAACAAACATTTAGACACACAATACACTCATTACTTTCCTAGATTAAGATTTTTTTTCTTTTCTTGGACCACAGTTAACATATATATTTTTCTTTTAAAAGGTGGAAATGGATTTCAACACAAGATCTTCTTTGTGTTTGAGGAAAACCTTAAGAACTGGTCAAAGTCAATCCAAAGACCTCCCAGGAAAAATACTGGTGAATGCTGCAGCAAGATTAGATATAAACCAGTCAAGCGTCTGGTGGAGCATTTTGAAACAAATGAAATATTGGACAATAATAATCTTTATATTAAATTGGCATCCTATCCTTTTTG
>JBAMIG010000007.1:8912300-8922954 GCA_037177335.1 Kiunga ballochi | reverse complement strand
TTCACTCCTATGGACAATTTAGAATAACTTATCACCCTATCATGCATGTTTTTGGACAGTTTGGAGGAACCCAGAGAGAACCCACCCTAACATGCAAACACCACACAAAAAGGCCACCACCCGAGCCTAGATCTGAACCAGCAACATTTAAAACAAACTTCTTTCTATCATTGATTTGATCTATTTAATTATTTATTCATTACTTTTTACTTATTGAGGTACATTTCAGCTATGTTCGACTCATTTTTAATCCAAATGCAATCTAACCTATGTTGCCATTGTCTGGTAATGCATGTAGCTTCATTTATTACTTCAGACAAGATTGTGGAAGCACATCTGATTTACATTTTCATTTTGCAACTTGTCCACAGATTGCTTGAGACTTGCTTCACTACAGAATGAAAACACGTATTGTAATTAAAGCACTGACTGCTCATTTCAAAAGCTATGATGAAAAATTAGAAGAGACACATTTATTACATCAGTGAACCACTGCTACCTTCCTCCCACCACCCACCCACCCAAACCCCACTAGCACAAAGCTAGTTGTCTGGCATCTGGTTGCGCCTTCGAGTTTGCACCACAAATGTTACGTGCGATGGAAAAAAAGAAACAATCCATCTTTCTTCTTTTACAAGGTTCAGTCTCACCTCATTGTGAAATCATCATTTTGTTGAAAACCGCCCTCGTCTAAAACTGCTGCATGAAAAAAGAGAGAAAAACACAAGCTGTGTTCTGCTCTGAGCCTATTTACATCTTGCTAAGAGCAAGCATCATAAAGCAGCAGTGTTTTTAAAAGCACATGATAAATATCCTGAAAATGTATGAAAATGAAGCAGACCGGAAAAAGCAGCTTCATCATTCAGACGCACAGCATACTTGATAACTCTCCCAACAGTTCACTGGCTTATGTATTAGAAACCCTCCTTCAAAACGGTCAAAAGTTCAGCGCCTGCTGCAGCTGAATCTTCAAATGTCTCAGAAATGTTACGTGCTCACTTATTGTGAGTCACTCGAGAAGAACATAAAGGAAATGTCTAATGTGCTTTTTTTTCACGGCCGCTAATAGCATGAGCAGCAAAACTATCATTTAAGGTAATGGCTGGAAATGCAATCAATCCTGTTTAATGGATTTGATGAGCATATCATACACTAATGAATCAGATGAGGAAACTTTTGTCTTCAAAATAAAATTGAAGTTGCATCCTTGGCGTCATCATTTTGGGATTAAATTATGTTTCTTTCTTCTTTTAGAAATACTGAATGATATCATCATAACATTTTACTAGAGGAAGCCTGAAGTTGATGACATAACAAGAGCAATATATTACTACTGAGAATCCCATTTTACATCTCTGCGCATATTCTCCATTCAAACACCTCATATGACTCCACATGTCTTCAGTTTAGTTGCCTGTACTTGTAAACCATGCATTTGTGTCTTGTGCAACAGCAGGCATCAATTAACACTTCTCTCACACCCCTACCTCTGAACCGCATCAAATGTGGTTCCGTGCCGCTTGGAACATGATGTGAATTTGTCATGACTCAACTGAAAGGAAGGAAATGTTCAACACATGAGAGCTTGCTTATGGCTCACCCCGGGCTTTCAAATCAAGACTGAATATCAGCCATTGTGCTTTGTGAAATAGTATTTACCACTTTTACAGGATTATCATGTGTGAAAAGGTAAAACACAATGAAAGGAAATAAAACATATTTGGACTTGATGCACCTGTTATTCTAATAACACAACACCTGATCAAGCAACGTTTTTTTTAACAGTTCCCCTACAACAGATATAAAACTACTGCAAGTGAATGGCTGTCTTTTGTGGAAGCAAATCTTTCTGAAAGGATGAAGAAACTGTCTGATATGACAGATGCTCCAGACAGAGCATCACAAAAAGCCAAGATTTCTAACTTTCTAATCTTTCACATTGGCAGAAAAAAGATTCAATTTGTGCAATTATAAACTTCAGCAATAAATTTCACTGCTTTGCCATTTCTTTCAAGTGCAAATCAAACAAAACAATAAGAAAAATAGGGGATATTATGAAAACAACTAAACCATAAAACCATCTACAGGGTTTAACATCAAATTTACGAAGGTACTTGACCATTAGGTGGTTAAGTGTTGGCTGATTACTTTGTATATTAAAGAAAATATAGCTTTAAAACAAATAATAATTGGCGTTGCACAATAAACTGACAAATAATAAAACAATAAGGATATGGTTTATAAAATAAAAGTGTTGATCTGTAATTTGCAAACTCTTAAATTGTGATGTCTGTCAGGTCAATCTAAAATGTAACATTTCAACTTGTGCAACCAAGATGGTTTAAAATTTTAGTGACAGAAAAGAGATATGATTTCGATTACTTTAAACTCGCAAATGTTTGGGTAATAGCAAAGCAAACACAAAGAACAACAATATTTGACAGAATATTTGACAGCTGACAGAATTTGATGTTTAACTGTTTAAATGTAGGTGAGTCATGTCCAACTTACCAGGTTTTAAAATGTCTCTTCAAAAAACCTGCTTTGACATTGTCTTTTAGATGTGGTTATTTCTGTCATCTAAGCATTGCCATATCCAATGACGCTTTCTTTTACAGCCCTTACTTACCAGGTATTTACCCAGTAGGTACCTATTAATTTTAGTAACTTACCAGATAAATGCAACTAATATAAGTGGGTAAATACAAGGAAACTACAATTCCAAAAGTTTGTTGCTAATTACTCTAAACTTACCTTTGAAGTTCTTATTACAAAGTAAAACATTATTAAGAAACTAAAGTCCCTAAATCACCAGGTATTTAAAACTGTTAAAAAAAAGCATTTCCCATATCCTTTGTCTGAAGTAGGGATGAGCTGCTGGATTCAAGACACCAATTAAAATATGAGTTTAGGTATATCACATTGAATAGTCGCAAAATATGAAAAAGCAACTTTGTTTGTCAGAAGTGTTTTTTGTTGAGACAGCAGCTTGATGCTGTCATTACTGTGTGCTGATCGGCCTTTCAGCTGTGCACGCAGCAGAACGTGACACGTCTCTGTGGTGGAAGACACTGATCGTCCTTCAGATTGGGCTTAATCATGTTTGCTTTTCCCCAATTAGGCAGGGGAGGTGTGTCATCAACACACAAACTTCCTCCTGTCGTCTCTGATGGACTACGTGTTTTTCCTCCCGCTCACCAAATGGTAGCAGTGGGAGGCAAAGGAAGGTCCACATTCACACTCAGCTGAGTCATTTCACACTGGAATACATCCATCAGAATTAGGATCATAAAAGCCAAGATGAGACTGACAATGGAAACTGAGATGTGAAATCTGTGAGAAAAGGCGGCGGCAGCAGCATATGGGTTTGCAATAGCAAAAGCTGTCAGTTTATTTAGCAGCTGGTTAAAATTCCTGCCGAGGATTTATATTGTACACACGCACTGTATACCCTTTACTATTGACCAGATTGAATTGGATAAAGGCATTTTGATACAGCAGCAAAACCATAGTTGACACCGCAGTGTCCAATCGTACTACCATGTTTCAGCCACAATACACAATCAGCTCTTACTATTTGCATATGTTGTCCTTGTATGTTCTGATAATCTTGTTTCCGTACCCTCTGGAATCTCTGTAGCATAATATAAATCCAGATAATGGCAGCACGGCCATTTTACACAACCTGTTTCTGAATAATATCACTAAAGAAAACTGATGCTATTTGAAAGTACTTTGCTGCCGAGATGGTGATAATCCTCAGCTAATATGGAGTTAATGCAGCCAGTCTGCCATGCTGGACAAAATCTGATATCAGCTTCTAACTCAATCTTCTCGCTTCTTTTCATCACCAAGATTACATCAAGATCAAATGTTTAACATTGAATTATGATAATTCATCAAAGAGCATATTTATGCGGTACATGGGAGATGTGCTGCACTGATTTTAAAAACCTAACATGCTCTGGATACAATGCAAATAATGGAAGACAATTAAATTTGACCTCATCCTGATGTTTATTCAAGGCACTGTCAATAACATAATCCCTATGATTTAGTTAGAAATCACATTTGTCACATCCAGGTGAAGGCCATCCCCTCCTACATATTCATAGGGAACAATATTGACTAAATGTCTTGTCTAGCTAAATATAAAATGGGAATTGTGGGACTAAAGGATCAAACAGCGTGAATATAAGCAGAAGAGAAATGCATACAGGAGATTCCGGGATTACCTGTGAAAGCTGGCAGACTAATGGAGTCTCCTCACTTGGGTCTAGCTACTGATGTCCGGACTTACTGTAAAAAAATGTTTGGCAGACAAGACAGCAGCTGTATACAACTTCCTGAGCAGAACAGTGTTCCAAAGACTGTGAAGTTTCCTTCAGCGCTGATGCTAAGCGGTCAAAAACAAAAGTCTCTGTTCTCCAAACGTCATGCTCTAATTCCTACCTGCAGCGACCTAACCTGAGGCTACAGTTTCACTCAGCTGCAGTGGTCAATAAATATAGCAAGACACACTTACAGAGACTCTTTGTGTTCCCAGAGTGACAATAGAATCTCATTGTCGGGTGTTTAGCCAGATAAGGTCGCACACCCTCCGGGATTAGCGTCTGCTTTTCATCAATGTAATGCTTTAAAAACAGGTTTAGCAAATGTGCGTTGGATCAACCAATTTAAATGCTAAACCTCTTTCTCACTTAGAAGATTGGGGCCAGGGGCTAAACACATACAGATAAACAAATCAACATAGCTGTAAAGACTTGCAGCATAGAAGGCAAATAAATGACCCTCACATTTGATTTGTGGAGGAAGAACTGGGAAAACAGCGATACAGTCTGCAAAGTGTTACGGTAAAAATCTCTTCAGACTGATAATACTTCCAGTGTCAAGTTCCACAGAGGGGAAGAAACATCCTGAAGGGGAATGATAGCACACAGGATATGCATGCAGGGTTGCAGGAGTTTATAGTACAGAGGTTCTGAAATTCTCACAGGTTTTCATGCAACAGAAAGCATCCGTAACCACTTACACATACAGTAACAATATGCCCCACCGTGGCTCATATGCAACCACAGCAGTCATTGAATTAGAGGATCATGCTGGGAAGTGACATTACTCTTTGAGAGCAGCATAATGATCACTATCAATCTCTTTATTGTCAAGTCACATTAGTGAAATATCAGTGAGGAGTACGGGAAAGGGGATGAGGCCAAGAGCCATGCTCGACCATGGCAGCATGACAGTGCATTAATCACACTACCAGGACCCTCTTTGTGTCCATGCTCAAAACAAGGTAAACACATTAGCCAGCAGACATGCTACTGTTTTAGCAAAGATGTATAAAGAAAAAAGAAGTTTCTTACTGGTGGCTCACCACACCAACAAATTTGACTTGGAAACATGTGACTGCCAAGGTTTTCTCATTTCACATTCACAATTTCCTCTTAGGCTATATTGAAATGTCGCGGCTCATATCTTCAGTCATCTTTTTTGTGGGGATACTGAGGCAGGCAGAAAGACAAAGCTGCCATTATTTCATAATCAGTCAGGCTCAACATAGATTTCCAGGTACATATATTCAACTTAGCCACTTTCAATGTAATAACAAGCTAAAACGACGCTGTATTTAAAAAAGTATAACGCCACATCTTACATGCACCATGAAACAGCTGGATGAACGCCTCGTGACTTTCAGAGCCTGTATGGAGAGCAATACGAGAGAGCTCGTAACGATTTCATCCATTAACTCCATCAATCTGAGTTTGCTCCATCAGTTTTAGTTAGTGTCGAATGTCTCAGGAGTCTCTGCCAGAGAGCTGCTACAAGTGCCGGAGCCAGGAGGATAAATTTTGGAGGTGAAACTTTTTTTTTTTTTCACTCTTTGCTTCTAGTATAGCAGCACACATGTCATAGTCAAGTGGTTTATGAAACCACCTCTTCCCCAACTCCACTACTTCCATCTAAATAATGAATACTCTGCCACTTGCAGTAATCCTCCAGCAGCCATTCCCAGAAATAGAACAAAGTCAGACGGAGCAACCCTACGCCCCCCCACCACCACCTTCACTTTTAAAAACAAATAATGCTGATTCCTGAAAACCTCCTTCAAGATGGTACTCCTCAAATCATACTGAATAAGGGATGTGCAGCACTCAGTGTCTGCAAACAAATAGAATATATTGAAAAGCTGTGAAGTGCTGAGTTATTGTAGTGTTTCGACATTCTTGGCCACATCTGGGTCGCGGCTTCAAAGTTTTGCTTAGTATCCACTTGAAGGCAACATCAAAGCGTGGCTAAGCCAGCGATTTCAAAAGGCATCAAGAGCTAACCTAAAAGGTACAGTATTGCAAAGGGCACCTTTGGGCTTTCTATGATGGATGATAAGAAAGAGAAAAGACACAGAAGTGGGAAGAACAGGGAAGGTAAAAATGGGAGGTAAAGGAAATAACAGAAGGGGGGGGGGCTTATATGAAAGGTGTCTTTAATTAGATGGAGTTTGCCCTCTTCTGCTAATTCCTTCATGTGGTGCCAGGGCAAAAAAAGACTAGAGCTGATGAGTCTGAGGAGAATTATCTGCCTAAGTGGCCTTTTATTTAGGGATAAAAAGCTATTCTTTGCCTCTTTTCCCACCCAATGCCCCCGATTGTGGAAAAAGCAAATATGGATAAAAGAAGGGGCCAATAATTCTTTACATGTTTTATTGTATGAAGATGTTATGATAGAGTGCAGTTAGCTGATTTTATCCACTTAATGCCAGAAGGAGATCTTCTTTGAAGAGAAATACACAAATCCATTGTGACTCTTCTAATATTCTAAAAGGGACTGTCCTTGTTTAATGCAAAACATCACTAATCTATTGTAACTCGAGGCTTCCTTACACATCAATTGCACAGATAACACAAGTCAATGCTACCTTGCTGCAAACAACATTAAGGCTGTTTCATTCACTTTCATCTAAAAACCTACTCTATCTAACTATCTTTGATCTTGTTGCCACACATCAGCCCTCACTATCACCTCACCATGATGTCATGTGCGCACCATGTTTATCAGATTTCACATTAACTGTCAATTAAATTAGGCATAAAGGGAAATTTGCACACATCGACAATGATCTACTCACACATTATGGTTATGGTCTTTCCTCTAAAATGGGTCAAACTTTGCCACTCGCAGCAGCCTTGATTGATCAAGTGACACGCTAATGACAGCTGTGAGACTAAGGGAGATTAGACGGCTGCTAAGCTTTGACCCTGGATGTGAGAACAGTAAGGACTGGAGAAGCTATCATAAAGTTGCTAAATGGTTTATTTCACCTCAAGCTCTGATCGCCACCCACTGGCATCACCGGTTGGATAATGACAGCCATAAATGTCTGCAGTAAACAACTGAAGAACAAGGGCTGCAGCTTTGTTTCCCTCCTCATTGACATTACATGAGGTAAGAATGGCCATTTGGTCTCTACAAGACAGCTACATTCACCGTTATGGGTATTTAACAATTCATATGTGCAGACAGAGATGGACAAAGATTCAACTTAACACAGTGCATAATCTATCTTCTATTTTAGAAAAAGTTTTGTGTTTGAATAATGTTACAAACCTGGTTCATGACTGAAAAAAACCGAAATAAAAAAAGTTTAATGTTCCACTTTTATCACACAAACAGCCAAGTTTCAGAAAACAGTTCTCATCAAAATGGCTGTTAAAATTATATCTAAAAAGCACATTATGTTTCCATCTGTGTGGTTTTCCTCACATTTTGATTCGGTTCCTTTTTCAGTCGATAAGACTGCAGTGATTTCAGCCAAACGGGAAGAAAACATTCCGATAGCTTTCTCTTTCATTACACCTTTGCCTGTCATACATTAACATTTACATTAGCACGCTAAACTGTAACTGTCGGTGGAACCAGTCACTGCAGATGTGAGTCATGCATGCATTAGTGCGCTCACATGCCGAGCTCTCACATCTTCAAGCTGAGAGCTGGAGATACCTAATGTTCAGCAGAAAAAATATAGCACTGAGGCATGAAGTGGCAAAACACATTTTGGTATACAATTACAGATTAGAATCATAGACTGTAAATACATTTTAGATTAAATTAACATGACTAGCCACTGTCTGAAGCTATATTGTTCTTTTTGGAGATGGGAGTGAGTGTATGGAAGAGATGAGATGATTGATACTTCTGATGGACAGCCAATAAAGACAACGAGGACTTGGGGATGCTTGGAATAATTATAACATTGTCGTCATTATATTAAAATTATATTAAATAATATTAAAAAGTTACAATATTTTTGTTATTACTCGCAATAATTCATTTTGGAATTTAGGTATCTTCTCGTAATTATATCTCATTAATTTTCCCCAACAGACACTGAGTGAGGCCTTCAGGGTGCCCATTCCTCACCCACATCCTTTGACTCAGTTTTAATTGAAAATCGGGAGTCACTGTCTCCCAGATAACTCTGGACAATTTCACACTCATATGCTTTTCAAAAACTTCATCAGGATTACTTCAGATCTTGAAGCAAATATAATTTAGGAAGAACAAAAATAACACCAGCTTTGTCTCCTGAGTAAATCAGGTGCAAGTACGTCTCTGCTTTACAGTTAATTGCGTTCTTGTGTCGGCATGCATTAAAAACAGGGAGTATGCTTATTATATGTGCATTTGTGTCGGGGTGCGGGACTTATGAATAAAAAAAAATAAATAAATAATTTTAGCAATCTTTTTATTTCTATGTTAAGTAGACAAAATGCTGAATATGGAAAATAAAATAAATACTATGACTACTATAAAAAAAAAAAAAGTATTATTACAATGGCCAGTTTTTTTTGTGATATAAATGTGTTTCTTCGTCATACCTAAACTGAGCCAAACTGAGATCCACATGAAGACACTGGGCTTGCCAGAGAGCACACTCCTCATGCAGATATTACATAAATTAAACAACAGTTCATCCTGTCATTACATAAATTATGAAGCAGTTGATCCAGAAACCGCACCATAATGCACAAAAGCCTTTGTTGGCAAATGCTCCCGCTGACCCTGAAGTCAAAGCATATTTGCCATGAGACCAAAAAGACTAGTGCTAGTGTTGCCTTAAGAATGAAAAAAGTAAAACAAAAAATGCTTAAAACTCACTGCTAATGCAAGCGCCAGCAGCTGTCAGGTAGTGAGAAAACCTATGGATCAAAGCAAGCATGAGTAAAGTACTGATAGCCCATCGGCAAACAGTGATTTATGATGCTCCACTTATCATTCATATTCAGATTGCACATTTGCTGAATGTCACCGCTCTTCTGGTGTATACACCACTCAACATGTGTGGACGTACATTTGCTGGCTCCTCCTGGGTGATAAAGCCACTTTTTCAATGTAATTACTGCTGATATATATGAAATTAGCTAGATCACATCAGACCCACCTCCTCAGCACGATTCCCACCCCCTTAATTACTCTAACAAACCACTACACTAAACAGGCTAAAACCGAACATCAAAAAGAGGAAAAAAAACTAACAAATAACTCAACACAAGACTGCAGCTTTACACAATACACAAAATGAGCATAGCTGCAATGTAAGTCATTATGGTAGCTCCTAAGATGTATGAGGAAAGGCTCATTGCATCTACCTGCTTGTATTTACCTGTCGCTCATGAACACATGTGGGACTACTAGCATATGACCCTTTGCAGCACTTAAACTTATTCCTTTGTTGATGCATATGCTTGCTTACATTGGCCACTACTCACAACATACCAATTACTCTTTGTCTTTGTAGCCATTGGTCTGCTAAGCACTTCAATCCATCTCTGTCTCGCAGGCCATGACGTCAACCCGGAATGATTAATCAAAAGAAAGTCAACATCAAAAAAAGCAACACCGAGGGTCCCGTGTTTGCATACATTACCAAAAAAGACCTAATAGATGTCATTAAATGCTGAATGTGAAGAGAATTTAAAAAGAGCAAGTTTCTTTCAGAGCAAGTGGAAAGAAATGTGAGGATCATGTCTTATCACTCTGCAGCAGCTCACAAAGCTCATGGCAATATTCCCTCATACTTTATAATCATATAATATTTAAATATGGATTTTTCTTCTCTCTTTTTTTTTGCAGACAATCAATCCAACATATTTCTATGAAAACCCTTTAATACACTCTTACATAAATTTTTGAAGGTGCAAATTAAGCAACTTACCCCTTCTTAAGTTTAAAATCTGCACTCCATTTATCAGACATTTTAAATCTAAGCCTGTGGTTATGGGTAAAATGTGCAGGGTACTGTATTATCAGTTTACACGTGTCAAGCTGCAGTACCATTTTGAACACAACACACCACCCCCTCACAAGAAGATCCACAAGGGGATTGAAAGGAATACAATAGACAGTAGATTCCTGCAGTAACAATAAGGCCCAGGCAAAGGAAAGAGCTGCCGGTACACAGCTCTGGTAATGCATTAAACATTATTTCACCACATCCAAGTTTTTGACAGATGCAATTCATGTTTAGCTCCAGACATCCCACCACAGACAGCCAGAAAAAAAAGCTTGATAAGATACAATTAATACATAAATAACCGTACAAGAATTTCCATATGTTTTTTTTTCTTTGTTTGTTTTTTTGTGATTTTACATACAG
>JBAMIG010000007.1:8889845-8908908 GCA_037177335.1 Kiunga ballochi | reverse complement strand
GAAGAGTGCAGTACTAGGAACAGCTAAGATACTGCGTAGGACCCTCAAGCTCCCAGGACTCTGGTAGAGAACCCGAGTTTGAGAGATGAACAACCACCCGCCCTACCCAAGGAGATGGGAGGGTTGGTGAGGGAGGAATTTTCATATTTATATAAGATGAATGGAGCCATTTGGGCTTGGTGATGGTTGGTTGCTGGGTGTGGAACTGGTGGCAGCTGCTGTTGAAGTCAGTCAGACAAAAACGCAGATTTTTTTTTTTTTTTTTTACAAAGATCATTTCATAAAATAAAAATTGCAGATTGAAATTGAATTTCATTCAACATTATGTTTGTTCATGTCCATTAGCACATCTGTCAAGTGACAGTTGGCGATCTCTTGTTTTGGCTTTGCTAAGCACCACATATGATGGTGTAAATGACGCGCACAATACTGCAGGCAGAAGGTGTAAATCTCATTTAACAACGAGGGCACCAAAATTAACAAATGACAGACATTTAAAAAAAAATACCAGAGGCATCCATATTTTTTGTTTTAGTTTTGAACTTTTAACAGACTTAAAAAAACTGTTAAATGTTTTGAGAGAAGATGCAGTTTGGAAATCTACAGCATCCTGTCATAATACAGGAGTTAATATCACAAAGTTCCCTGTTAATTAGAAATAAACGTGCCCTCATTAGCTTCCTAAGAAATATCTTTCTAAAGACGAACAGATAAGCTAAATAAACACACAATTGTGATAGGCTCCAAGGCTGCCATGAACCTGAAATAGATACAGCTAGTTAAGAAATTAAATGGATGGATGACAGTGTAGTTGACCAGAGAACTTTATGAGTAGTTAGTGCCTCAAATGGAGTGGATGGTTTTCTTAATTAAGAGTACTATTTAAACATTTTGATTGAGAACTCCAACTAAACAATATGCAGGCTACTTGCAACAACTTAAATGTCAAATCAATTGTGAGGGAGTAGAGAATATAACACTGAAAAAAGAACTTTGAAAAGTAGAAATAGTCTGTTGTGCGCAGCATGACAAGGTAACGAAGCATGAAATCTGACTGACCTTAGTATTTGCAGCTAGTATATAGGACAATTTGGCTTGTATTGAAGTTAAACTTAAGTGTGTTGGGAAATTACTGAATGAGAAACCACATTACACATTTTCAGTGGGGAAAAGATGAAAAACACATCTGCTGCCAACCGGCTGAACATTGAGTAAGTGCATGCCAAAGCTTCAAAGCAAAATTTAAACTACTACTACAGCTTTCATCATTTCATATCCATAGTGAGTCTTACAGCCACGACATTTGTGTTACTATGTTGTAAACTTTTCAAAACTTTTTATTGACACAGTGATCCTCATGCCAAACATAAGTCATGTTTCTCATAGATATGCTTTGTCACAGATCATTAAGAAATGGGTTCTGCTCTGGATTTATACAAAATATTCACTTTTATTACAAAGGTGTTCACATGACAAGAGTAAAAAGTTTTGGTTTTTTAAATTCAGTTTCCTATTTTTACTTTGTTTCCTGAGTCCTATAAGCTGTAAATGCAGTATATGTAACAGACAAACACACAGTGTGTGTATATTTATATATATATATATATATGTATAAGCTCACTTTTTTTTTTATAATACATATTAAAGCCTTAGTTGTACGTTCTCAATTTAAATCGACCTGATAACCATATCATGACTTACATCCTGCACAAAGACACAAAAATAGCATTACATAGAATTACACAGAAGCACTTATGTAAAAAATACAGCTGATGGATAGACTCTAGGGCTTTACAGATCCATGTTACAATATAATGTGAATATGTAGCTCAGAGTTTAGGTACATTATTCATTATATTTAATAATTTTTTACAAAATTATTATTATGTACATATTGGCAGAATTTGAGCCTTAAATGTGTGTCAGGTAAATTCATGACAAATAAGAGCAATTTCTGCTGCTGGAGAACTGGTATTTATTTCACATATATGTTAAACTGAACTCTCGTTTGTTTAAATCCCTGCTTAAAAACATATTTTTTCCTCCTTAAATCAAGATAACTAATAATTCCTCACACTTAATTTCATTTAATGCATTTCTCTTTCTCTCTTTTTATTTAATTTTTTTAATTTTCTTGAAAAAGTGTGTTTTAAATGCTCCCTGCACCCATGATGTAATGCTTTGTCTGAGTGTGTGTGTGTGTGTGTGTGTGTATGTGTGTGTGTGTGTTTGTGTGTGTGTGTGTAATGCACTCTAAATTGTCTTGTATATAAAATATGCTATACAAATAAACTTGTCGTGACTTTTCATCGGACATCCAGTTCAAATGTCTGTTATTAACGAACCTTACTACCTGTAAAATAAATAGAAAGGAAAAAAAATCATCAATCTAAAATAAGTTGTTCACTTAAAAGTTTTCTACTCAGAGACTACTTCCCCCATTGTAGCCAGATAAGTCATAAACTGCAGCAGTGCATCCTATCTTATCGCAAAATCAATTGGGCATTTAATTAAATAAAATTATCATGTGGACACACCGTTGTGTAATCATCCACTTTGTTAATGGCCAACAACTAAAACAGCAAAGGACTGATAAAATTCCTTTGAAGATGGACATCAAAAGTGATGCTTCTGGAGTTGAAAACACGGATGAGGGAGGGGGGCTTCTTTGACATTTTGCCAGTGCAGACACACACAAAGAGCTTGGTCACGCCTGTGGGAACAAGTTGGGAAATATGCTTTGGAGTTTGGACAGTAGTTTTTGTCATCAAAAAGTGTTTCAGTTCCATAACACTTTAGATAAATTTATATTGAGTGGCCTAAATTATTCTATTCATCATCTGTCCGGAAGATAAGGTATTTGAGACAAGGTGTAGGACAGGCTATTTTAAGATGGAAGCATTTCTACATTAGTCACTTTGGAACCGCTTGGAGATAGTGTCGATTTGAATTCTTAAGGGAATATCCAACGGCCTCATTAAAATACCACAGGGTATGCCGTAGTGAGGTGGCAGACTTAAAACTAGGTGAAGTCAAGTGGGAAAGTTAATGCCTTACTTACAGTATCCACCTAAAGGATAAATGTTCACTTACCATATTTGAAAGGTGAATATTTAATAATAAGCCAAAAGAAAACTGAAATGTAATTGTATATTGTGTTTATTACTGTAGTATTTGTTATTTACAATGGTGCAAAATGAGAACATGGTGTGCAGGAGATGTGTGTGCCAAGAGAAAACAGTAATTGGAGTAACTGGAGGGATGTTGGACTAGAGTTTAGTTTACCCAAGGAGTAAGTATCAGCCTTTTGGAGTATCTGCCTTTTGAATAGCAGCCGTTTACATTTATCCATTCACTGTCAAAACAGATTTACCCCACAAGCCCCCTTAGATATTAAAGCACCTACAGCCAAATGGCTCATTTTCACTACACCAGCTTGTACAAACAAAGAGGGTGGGAGAAGGAGAGAAAAAAAAATAGCTATCTGCACTGGCATATATGCTGCAGTAGATTCCATTCGAGTAAACAATATGGGAAACAGGCCAGGATTTTCTTCACATTATATGCTTAAATCTGTGGCTAAAGGGAGAAATGGACTCTTATTTCTACTAAAAAGCTGTTGCTTTAATGGCAGCTATTCAGAGCACTTTCAGTTTTGACAAGCCAAAGCTGTCAGAGGTACTCAGTTACTGGGGAGTGGGATGTGGGTGGGGCTGGAAGGTTTTTTTGCTCCCCTTGTGCACCATGGTTTCAGTCCAGCTGGCCTTTAGAATATGGATTATGTGGTGCCGTGGCTGGGCTCTCACTCCATGGGGGGCTGGACTGGGTGCCCAGCTTTGACAGACTCCCCACTGAGACCCCTGGGTGAGAAGACGCTGAGAACCCCCTCAGTTCTCAAGGCTGGATAATTGTGAACGTGGCGGATGCTTCCCACACCAGCACCATACGTCAATGTGTGAAAGAAAACTATGGAAAAAAGGGGTAAAAAGACAGTTAAAAGGGGGA
The DNA here is from genome assembly GCA_037177335.1 of Kiunga ballochi. Classification (NCBI taxonomy): domain Eukaryota; kingdom Metazoa; phylum Chordata; class Actinopteri; order Atheriniformes; family Pseudomugilidae; genus Kiunga; species Kiunga ballochi. Next base: position 8,904,903 of record JBAMIG010000007.1, on the reverse strand, counting down.
TGGTGAGTGGGTTGGTGCAGGATTGAGGTGAGGAACATTCAGTGAGAGGTAGAAGCAACAACCGTGAGTGTGGCAGAAGTGCGACGCAGCGTTACTGCCAATCACAATGTCTGCTTTAGTGCAGAAAAAGTAGGAGAAAATAAATAGGGAAAGAACCTCCACAGTGCCACAGAGCAGTAGATTTACCTTTCAAAAAAGAAAGAAAAAAAATCAGGAGGGATAATAAGTATCCAAATGACAGCTCTGTGCCGCAGTAAGACAGCCGAAAGTTAACCAGAGGTCCTAATGTCGAGTGCCAGCAGCAGACACAAAGGTCTGAACAGTGGGGCGCTAAGGCAGCTAGCACAGCACGGCTAAATGGGGCAGGTGATTTCCCATCTCCTCCATTGCCCTCGAGGCACAGCCAATCACTGCTGGGGAAAAGTGCCGCACCAGCCTGCAAGCTAGGAAGCCAGTGAGTGGAAAAAGCTAGAGAGAGAGCAGGAGTCTATCTGGAGCCATGCATTATTCACACGCATTGCTACGGCACTAAGACCTCCACAAAGGGAAGGCCTCAGGTTCCATCAGTGCCGACTTGTTTCCAATCTATTATTGATGGCAACACTACACCCTATACTTTTTTCCTGATTTACTGGATTCTATCATTGTTTCTATAATAAAGGCTATTTTCCAGTAAGGGCAGAACAAATGAGAAGAATATTTCCAAGCATGGTGCCAGTGTGAGCTGCAGCTTATTGGAATTTGGGGGAAAAATGGCTTTAATTACACAAATCATGCCCTGGATTATTCCATTACCAAAAATGAAAGCCTGTTTAAAAAAAAAAAATAGGGTGTGCTCACCCTGATATAAACTACTAAACCTGAAACCTTTCTGGGAATCATCAGTCATGCTAAAGGTAGCTTTCCATGCAAAATTAATGCCAGCATGGAGACCTCCAGTTAGACCTAAGTGATATAAATGAGCTATCCAATTACCACATTATGATCACATATAGCCACTGTAAAAAAAAATGCACTGACGAAATTTACGCACCAGCTGCTACCCAGTATTGAGTTTCAACTCTATGGGTAAAATTTGTTTATTACTTTAAATCAGCAGCTGTGTCTGCGCTCACTCACACCCTACCATTTTAAGACAAACATGCATTAAAAAGCACTTGTCCAGCTTAAAAGAACTTTTGAAGGAGTTATGTAACTCCAGCATAGGCTATGGTATGCTATCAGTGCATCATTTATAGCCTTGAATAGTATCAAAAAGCTAAATTATCTTTTATATGGAGATTCTTATTAGGAAATGTTTAATAGATCCAACTATGCAGCTCAAAGCTTTATTCACATTATTACAATGCATACATCAAAGATTTTTCCTAAATCTTTGGAGGAAACATAATCAATCTGCTTAGTATGCACAGCTAGGACAGTGGGCCATCTCTCCCTTTGAGGATGTCGGAGTATTTGACCGATGTGAAGTCGATCCCCCAGATTGTGGCTAATCATCATTACCGGCTGCTGAAACAATGACTTTCCTTCAGCTCACTCAGCTTCAAGAAGGACACAGGGGATCTGCCCGTTTTTCTTGGTGGCTTAACACTTGAGTCTGGATTTGAGGAATTAAGGCAGACTTGGACACAACAAGATGTGCGCTCTGATCATCCATCCAAGTCATCATCTATGGTCCAGCTCACAATGTAAGTCTGTCTCATGAATTACACAAAATTTTGAACCAGTTTTTTTCCCTCCTCTTTGAGGAAAGGAGTATTACAGAGCTGCTGTTTCAGCTGAGAAGGTTTAATTTCATACAATGGTAATCTGAAAACAAACGATGACAGCTGCACTGCACATACAAAAAAAAAAAAAAGACTCAAAAAGGATGAACCAATAACCAGAAAATGGGCACAGATGCATGGAAGGGACTAGTTGGGGAATTCTTTACAATGGACAGTGGATTATAAAAAATGACTTCTTCCATGCAGTGCTTAAAGGTTAGGTCTCTATTACACAGAGAGCAAAATGTCAGCAGTATCCCCTGAAAGAGTGGACTGTGATATTAATGGAGAGTCCTGGGAATGGGCTTCCCCTGACTGAGTTTCCCTTCTACCAGACACATTATTCATTTAGTTGTCAGACCGCACCTGGTGCATGTAACACTAACATCTACAAACTAAATGATGGAGAGAATGCAACTCACCCCAGCATTCAGCCAGTGGTGAAATGAATGTTGTTCATGGAAAGTAAAGCACTGCTAGTTTATCTAAAAGCTCCTCACCCACACAGCTGAAGTTGTCGCCCAGGATGTATTAGCATAATGTTCAATTTTCTAGCTGATATTGTACTTTCATTTGACTGTAGCTCAGACAGTGTGAGGATGGGCCAAACAAAGCACACAGACTGTAGCAAAGCTGCCACCAAGAAGGGTAGAGAGATATCCCAGTGCCATTTTTTTATGGTATACACACACACAGAAAGATAGAGAGAGAACAGAGGAGAGAATATATTTGCACAACCATTCCTAAATTCCTTCCTTAAAATAAAAAACACACATAGGAAGGCAGTTTTTCACATTATGAAACAGTGAGGCATCTTAAAACATAAACGACACTGAATGTCATGTTTTGCATGATGTGCTAGCCCCACACAGAGTGGCATGATGATTTAATATGTTAGTTATGGTGCAGGTCATCACTCATGCAGCCACCACTTCATCCTAGATGCAAAATTTCTTCTGCATGAGGCAAACTGAAGCAGTGGATTATTTTGAGTAATATGATTTTGCCATGGTAAATATATTGTCATGCGGCAGAGGGTGGAAGAAAAATTCTCTCTCAAGCTTTTTTAATGAAGTCCCAAATGTCAACCCCATACTTCTTTCAAGACCAGACTATAAGACACCCCTCTTGAAGCCTGGCTGTCCCTCGGTGCATCTTCAAGTGATGTGAAAACAAGCCACTCTAGTAAAAAGCAAGTACAACAGCTTCTCTGTGACAAAAGGGTCAAAGGTGGACTCTAAATATGAAGTTGGGATCATTAAAGAAGTTGTTGTTTTTTTTAACTATTTAATTGAGTTGTTTAATTTTGATATGGTGGTAAACTCTGATGAAGGATAGAAAAACTAGCCTGAAAAACCTGCTAAGTATTAACTGTGGTCAATATCATACTACAATGACTAATATTATCTCAGTGTCAAAAATCCTCACCATTTTTATGAATCATTAAAAATCAGCCTTCATGGTTGTATCTTTAGAAGAAAGACTGAAAGAGAAGGGAATTGCAGCAAAACACCATTATAGTGAAAAATGTCACTGTAATTTAGGGGTTTGGGGAAGCGCAGCAAAGCAACTCACAAGCCAAGTTCCAATTAGAAACAACACATTTTTCCTCAACAATAGTGAGAAACGGGGAGGGAAGGGTGGACATCCAATTACTTGAGTCCTATGTGTAATCTTGACACGTTCAGGTTTCTTCAACAATGTGTAAAATAAACTGAACATGCTACGTTGCAGTAAGGATTGAAAGTCAGAGAGCGAAGACTTGAAAGCTGCTGTGGGAGAATCGGTGCACAGTGTCATATAAACAACTCAATATTTCTATTTTGACATCTTCTGTCATAATGGATCTTGCTGAATTGTTGAAGATTAATTGGACGAGTGATGCCACCTGTATGTCCCAACGTCATGCCTTTAAATCGATCAGTATTAGCTACCATTTCAACAGACCACACATATTTCATGGTTTAGGTTAGAGTAGCAATCAGTGGCATCTATGGGCTTGAATTGCATTTTTATTTGTCTTAAATTTGCACTGAGCTTTTTTCGACATCAGCAGCTCTGAAGCATTTGCAGTAGCACTCTGGTTCTATGCAATGATAGCATAGATGTAGATGGTTAGCTCATTTTTTTCCAGTAAATCCATCAAACCATTTATGATCTGACAGATTTCACTTTGAGGTGGAGATAATGTGGAAATTAGTAAATAGTTTTTATATCTTTTTAAATGTAGATATTAGGTAGTTTAACGACATTAAATCGGCTTTACAAAATAAATTAATTTTAAAAATGTTAGTGGCAAAAGGTGCTACTAAATCATTGGTGCTTAAACTGTAGAGCCCTGTATGCCCTGTAACAGTGTCAGGATGTAATTTGAAGATGAACGCCATTGTTTCTCATCCTGTCACCAATCTATATGGCTTTATGTGAACTTGTATATATCAAACAACTGGATTGTGAAATTTCACAGAACTATTTATATACCTCTAATGTGATATATTCCATTCTATTTAATGGCATTGTATGTTAGAATTCACAGTAGGGAAAAAATAAGTGAAAAAGTGAGAAAAGACAAAAAGAAGCAGTCAAGCATGGGTGAATTTACTGGGAAAAAAAACTGTTTCTCAAGTTTAAATAAGGCATGAAAAACTGATAGCACAATGGCGGTCAGGACTGACATATTTTGCAGTATAGTTTTGTTATATTCCCTTTGTAAAGGCATTCTTCAAACAGCCTGTCACCATGTAGAGCGAATAACTCTCTGAGCTTTAGAGCTGCCATGCAAAGTTCTGCAGCAGACAGGCTTTTTTGGGTAATGCTGAAAAAGACAATAGGTAGAAACTGCTCCAACCTATTTGCCAAATGGTCTGTCATTTGATGCCCTGTTGCTGGTCTTTTGTCTAATCCTTCTGCTGAGACTTCTAAAAGGATACGTCGGTCTAATAAGATGAATGGGTTTTGACCCTGAAGCTGCTAAAAGCCAACCTGGCCAATTTATCTGAGTGACCTCTGCTCTTGGCACAGGCAGCTTCACCTCTCCTGGAAGTCTTTAGGCCTGATCAATACCCCAAAGGCAAAATAATCTAAAACAATGAGCATCTGGAAGTTACTCACTCTGCTATGACCCTGGTTTATGTACAAAACAGCTCAGATACACATCAGGTTATTTGTTAGAACTGGTTTTTTTTTGGTAGGTTTCCATTTGCTTTGCTATTTTTTCTGCTGTGATGATAACAAAAATCCAACAAGAGCGCTGTAGGGAAAGAACCATAATAGAAATGTCTGCAACATAGCTGAGCTGTGTAAATCCTCTTGAATCCACTCGAGTATTCTCAAATCACAAGCAGCTCGTGTGAAACTGAGATGCACAAAATAGATTTTGGAAAAAAAATGTCATCTTGATGCAAATTCAGCCGTAATTCTATTAAGCGAATAACAGTCATACCTATCCAAGGGGCCCGGATGTAACAATGAGAACAGTCTTTTGATGTAAAATAAGATTTTGTCGACTAAATTAAGGATTTTGTTTCATGTTCTGTTTGTTGGTGTTGGGTTGAGCTCAGTTCTGCAGAGATAAAAGCCTTGGTTTGGAATGTCGCAGCAGGATATGCGGAAGAGACGCTTTTACAAGAGAATATGTTTTCTTTCTTTGAGCATGAATCAGTTTACATGGTATACAATATCAATCGTTGGCCTCAAATCCATATCTGCAAAGTGCTTAGGTTTGCATTGGTGATTAGATGAATTGAACTGAGAACAGTCTGATACTTGATCATCCCTTCATATCTTGGATACCTAATGCTTTTCCCCTGCCTCTGAAGTGACCACAGTTTCAGGATTATTTGCTCTGGGCACTTGGCCAGAAAGCTTTATGTATTCTGATACCATTCATTTTTAATCAGGACCAGAATATCCTTCCAAAACTCTTGCAAGCTGCCTTTGGCTGCAACACTTCAATTTTGTTATATTTTAATTGATTTGGCAGCCCTCCACATTGTCGATGGTGTAAGTTGACTGTTACTATTGCTAATATTTCAAGTGAGATTCGGTGCTCTGCTCATTTGAAATGCTTCCCCAGTTTTTTTTGTTTTTTTTGGCCTATTTCAGAATCATGCGTTTTCTCACTACAGAGTGCAAAAGAGTAAAAGTATAGTGTGTATTCAGCACATTCCCACTTTGACAAGCTCATCTCGTACTGGATGCAGTGGAAGGGGCGTCTTCACATTACTGCTTTGGAGAGAGGACATGAGAGCAGGGGTGGGGAATCTTCTGTGGTATAATGAGTTTGACAGTGAAAGTGACACTGCGTCCTCCCTGGACCTTGCCGTGTGATCAATCATAACAACAGCTCACCATTTCCTCCTCTGGATACTGACCTTTCTCCCTAAAGGAAAGTAAGAGTGTGTAGGTGTCGAAGTGTGTGCGTTTCCTCTCGATTGTGCCATCACCGTCTTTCCAATCAGCCCTTGCAGTCTTTCTGTGTAGGCATTAGGCTGTCCTTTAGCAAGGGTGCTTTGCTCAATCAGAACACCTTACTGGTCTGTTTTATTCCGTAATCACATTTATTTTAAGCAGCGATGATGCACACAGAAATTAGGAAGAGTGACATCGGGATCATGTATTGCAAATCCATTACACAGAGGGTTAAGAAGCAGATCCGATGCTTTTACTTCAATAAGCAAACCTGCCAAGATTTCATGAAAATATGAGTGAGCGTTTACTAGGCTGATTTTTTTTTCTCCCAGTGCAGCACTTGAGAAGAGTGACAGAAAAATGAATTGTGTGGGGAGAGAGCTGTGAGCATAGACAGGTGACCCCGCCTTCAGCCCTTCTTTCCCAGATGAGTCAATGAGAGGTTTTATTTAAAACCTGTTTTTTTTCCCATTATTTCGTTTTTTTTTTCTTTCTTCCACTATGTCATAAAATCAAAAACTGAACTAAAAATAAGGAGAAAGAAATACTCAGCTCTAACTAATTATCTTATATCTAAAATATATGAACACTGACAGATGCATTTAAAAAGAGCATATAAATGGGTATTTAGATTGACCTTTAGATGAAAAAACTTTTTTAAAAGTTTTTAGTGGGTAAACTATAAGTTTAATTTGTTTTATTTAAACATGTTCTGCCAATATTGGTATTTACATCATATGAAATCCTGATTGAAGTCAGCATTTCCAATATTTACTCGTGTGTAAAGACTCAAAGCCAGATGAAAAGATTCTGTATCATAGTTTGAAGTAAAGATGGATGTTAAACTGCAACTGTTAAAAAAAAAACGTTTTCATATAAACTCAGTGAACCAAACTAGTTCTGATTAGTGTGATTTCACACACTAATAAAAACCACCTCCATATAAGAAGGTGACACCTTGCTATTCAGTACCATTGGCCTCTATACTTTGGAGTCATGTTAGATGTTAGAAGCAGCAAATAAAACGGAGTCATAGTGTGGAAACTTGGAGCGCAAAATCATTTTTATATTGAGGTGTAACAAAAGCAAAACAATTGACTTGATCTCCAACCTTTAGACTGCCAACATCCAAAAGTGCAGAGCAAAACAAACAAAGCATTAGCACTGCAGCAATAAATACAAGAAATATTCATCGGTTTCAAGAAAAAGGAAAACAAGCGATTTAAAAAAAAAAAAACACAAGACATGAACCCAAATAAATCTGATATGCTGGTCTAATCTGGAGACAACATCTGAACAATAGCTGTGGATCCAGAACAGGACAGAAAATCTATTTTAGATCCTATGAAGCAAAAACAGACTTAAATAGTATACCTGACTGTCCACGGCAGTGTGTCGTTTCAAGGTTATCAGCTTTTTTCCATCTCTTTGCATTGCAGTTGTGCCTTCCCTGCAATAAATGCAAAAAAAACTAAACTATGCCCTCACAATTATTCACATTACAAGCAATCAGTGACTTGTGTGTTTCCCTGTGAGATTTTCTACATCTGAGCTTTAGGGCTCACTGGGTTCAGGAAAACATTGACGACACAAGGAGATAGCAGACATAGATGTAATTATTAACAAAACTAATGGATCAACATGCTAATTCCTGCTCTATACATTAATATTCATAGAGTATAAAAATGTCTTCCTGTCTATTTCCGTGTTGCGTGGTAATACAATCACTCAATTAGGATGTGTGATGAAATGAAATGAGCCGTTTTCTCTTGAGGATGGTAAATAGTGGTCTTGTAATTGACGAGTGCAGAGTAATTCCTAATCGTAATAATATGTCCTGCAGTTTTCCGTCCGCTTGTGATTAGGCTGAAACACGTACAGGGTCGAGATGGTGTCATCCGTTATGTTCTGCAAAACTCAAGCCGGAGAGGAGGATGGTGTTGCGCAACAACTGGATGACATCAAACAGACGAAGGACAGAGATGATAACTTTTTTTTAAGGTGCAACTGCATCTTTGCCATTTGTGTGAAGCAACATTGAAAAGAGATAGAACTCACAATGCTGACTCCGGTGCCGGACCACTTTAAACACAAGAGCTCCCATGCATCCCTCCACTGGGAATATAACTATGTAATCTCAGAATAACTGACACTTAATGGACAGTCTAGTTTTTATGATGCCAAAAAATATTGCATATCTACTGTTTTTTATATGATCTTCAAAAAGAAACTGCATTTAAAAGTTGTTAGCCTGACACAACAAGATACTTGACAGCATCATCTAAGGAGATCTTAGATTTCTTTTTATAAACCACATCCATTCATCATGCTTTTTCCAGCCTCATTAATCAAATATTTAGACATTTAATTGAAGTCTACAAATACAATGTATCATATTTGCCCAGCTGACATCTCACTATATCCCAAATCTGTCTCTCCTTATGTTACGCTATATTCAGCTTACCATGTTAGGAACAGGTTATGACAAGCATATGAATAATACATTATTGGCAAATATTTCTCAACAAAAAAGAAAAAAATAAATAAATAAATAAAAATAAATCCGTCTTCACATAGAATATCTAACTTTGAAGTATTAAAAAGACATAGGAGCTTCAAGAAAATCAGCTTTTCCTGATTAATATGCAAATTTATACAGCCAGACACTCCAACGTCTAATCAGATCATCTACTCCGTGGGGGGTATCTGTGGTATGAGAAGTTTTCCACCATGTGCTGCGATTGTGTTAATATGCTACCAAGAACGTATCTAACACACATAAAGGCATTGGCAAGGGAAGAATGGCATCTGACACATACGGTCCACGAGGGCTGTCAAAGCATACACAGAACATCGATCATCATCTGCTTCCAGGAAGGTCCAAATATCAGCAACCTTTGCTCTGCAAAAAGAGAGGGCAGTGACCCCTCTCCCCACCCACCACATCCACCTTCAAGGGTTTACAAATCCCTCCAAAAACAGAATTCTTGGTGTGATTGATAAGCACAACACCTGCTATGACATCTCACCGCCGAATGCCTCAGCCCCTGTCACCCCTCCGAGCACTTACAGTGTGAGCACTTAAGTGCTGACAGCACCGGCAAGCAGAGAAGTGATGACAGTAAATGATGGCAATCAAAGCGCACCTCCTCTTTTGACGAGGCACGAGATAAAACGCAGCCAGACCTTCCCCGGCCCCGATCAACAGACGATGAAACATTCTTCTTCCCTCTCCTGCTTTTTTTTTTTTTGGGTGCAATCTTCAAAAATATCACAAATGGCCAACTCCTCTGACCAAGGAGTGGAGCGGGGAAAAAAAACAAAACAAAACAAAAAAAACACCTCTCTGATGTTATTTATTCCTTTTGTGTTCCACTTGTGCCATTTTGAATTATGAAAGAGGTGAGGACGGATTTGTTCATGCAACGATCAATAGTCTGATTCCACTGTCACAATACAAGGCGAAGATCTGAGACAGGAGTTTGACAGATGGTGTGTCACCTTCGTCAGCGTGACACCCCTCCCTTTCTCCTGCGTGTGCGTGTGTGCGCACACATGTCAGTACGTTTGCTTGATTTTCTAATCTTAGAACTAAAGTGTGAAAACCAAAGTGAGATATTCGAGCGTGCGTGCACGCATGAGTGTACATGAGGTGGAGGAGAGGCAGAGGCACATAGTGAGCGAGCATTAATACATGCACACATGCAGAGAGGCATGTTAGAGGATGTCTGGTACACTTTCATACTCCCAACCAAAAAGCCTTTGGTGCTCGCTGTGCTACAGCACACTTTTGCCGTGACTCCTCTACTGATTTAATTAACCTTTTACTGGCACTGCTCACACAATGAATCTGTGAACTATACACAACTGTAAAATGCGTTTGACCGAAATGTAGACCTGTGACTTGAACAAATTGAAATTCTTTTCTGCTACATCCCCTCGTAAACAGTCCCAGATGCGAACATGGCGAGGCAGACTCGCAAGGCGCTGCCGCGTCCCGATTGGCTGTGGATCCTCAGTGAAAACATCAATGCGACACACTTTTTTTTCCTCCCCTCAATAACTTTGAACTGAAGGTGCAGGCCAGAGCAGAAGATGCGTCTTTAATTGAGGATGACAGGCATCACAGCGGAAGTCCTTTTTTTTTTCCAAACCAGGGGTCAGCAGGCATCAAGCCCCTCCTACTGAACAATAAACCCCGTCGTGGAATGCTTTATAAAGCCAGGGAGGGTTGTCGTAAGGTGCTGGAGCTCTGTAGCTGTGATACCTAAAAAGTAAGTGTGAGCTTTTTCACGCTCTATTAGGAATACAACTCAACTGGGCCAAGCTATGTTTTTGCTGCATGCAGTCATTCATGTTTTATGAAGGGTGTAATATTGATTTTGAATCCAGCACAGTCAACATCGGGGTGAAAAAAGAAATCAGTCTCCTTGGATGTGTTGACTTTAACTCAGAAGCTGTACTTTAACCTATACGCTTCAAAGCTGAACCTTTATGTAACCACAATCTATACAACAATAATACAAGCCGAAAACATTAGGGATGCACTTAGAGATATCACTACAAGAAGAAAGCATTTTTTTCCCTTTAAAAACGTTTTCTTTGATTTTCTGTGAAACAGAATTTTTTTTTTCTCATTTAGTATTTATTGTCCTCAGCGTGTGTGTATGGTAGTCGAGCTGACAGCAGAGCACCACTAAAGATTAGCTTACACACATTCTGAGGTATTAAATCTTGAATTAAGAAGACTTTAATTCATAATGGGTTTGCAAAAGAGCAAACCCTGTTATAATTTGAAGTGGAAAATGACATTCAGAGAATAACAATAAAAAGTGCATGGGTTGTTTGATTATTCCTTTTTTAATTTTCATAATATTTCAGAAATATTTTTAATGTTTTCTGTGAAAAACCTGAAGGTCTGCGCGGCTTAAAAACTTTAACACACAATGATCCACAATCTCAGCCATGTAAAAACACAAGTTTTATAATTGAAACTTTGAAAACGGCTCATTTCAATGAAAAGCTGTGAAAATGAAAGTACACAAATTGAAAGTAGCTCGGATTCTTTATTATGTGAGATATGTTGAATAGACTGTCTTAATCTTTTCTAAAGAAAACTTACATTTCAAGCACTAAAACTTCCAATAACTGTTATTGCTCAGTGAATGGATTTAACATTATGTAGGTCAAACATTTAATTAACATTGAGCTCCTATGCAACACTTCCTCTTTTTTCCCCCATTAATATACTTTTATTACAGCTGAGTGTTTAAAACTCTGTTTTCTCAGAAGTAAGTGCCAATATTTCTGTTTTTAATCAGGTTGCCATTTATAGGAGTAGCACTCCCTACAGACAGACGTTCCAACAGCACACAGCTGATTGATAACGCGGCGCTAACGTAAGCACAAAGACATGCACGGCATACAAGTACACACCGAGGTGTGTTTGTCCATAGCGAAGATATCACTGCCTGGTTTGGGAGAATTATACAAAATAAGTTCTGCATAAAAGGAGAGAGCACTTTTTTGCCATTTTCATGGGAGTGCATTACTGTAGGCATGTAAATATTTAAACATAAAAGAGTGAGTGGCTATTGATCAAAGCTTTTTTAATCAAAATTTCTTTTTATTCTACATTTGACTTTTTATGCAGAATATGATCCCCTGACAGCTAATATGTCTCTTTTCTTTCTTATTAATTCAATGCACAGATTAATAGACAAGATGAACGAATAAATAAATAAAAATACATTTTTAGTTATTTATAATAATCTAAATGAATACATACATAAATCTAGCTCAATGTCTTAAATAATCTTAAATAAGATGTTTCTTTGTTTAAAGCCACATAATATAAATTAGGATCTTGAGACGTGCGTAAAAAGCATTTGCTTTTATAAATTAAAACTGAAATGTGACATTATTCTTATATTTTTATCAGTTCGTTTCAAACAGAATTGTGCTTTTGTTGTTTCCGTCATCCCCTTTTAAAGACGCATTTCATCTAAAGCCTCTGACATTTGCAAATATGCAAATGCTTCCCCACGTCTCTCGGCCTGTGGTTCCACATGGGCCGTTGCGCATCATCGAGATGGCCACTCATGGCCACTCTGGGTTCATCTTTTTAAAAGGGCGTATCGTTTCCTCGCAGGTTAACATCTGCAGATGCTGCGCTTCTGTGAACGTGCTTGGGCCGGGGCACTTGTCTGGGTCGAACGCTGTAGAACAGAGCAAATTAGAATGAAATATTGAGTTCATTTATGAATAAGTGGGGCTGAACGGCCCCTTGTCGGAGCTTCCGCATGCATATTGAGTTGATAGAAGCCTTTGGATGGGTCATTTCTCTTAGCTGCTTCATTAAATAGTGAAAGTCAAAAGTGCAATGCTTCCTGACAAAGAAAGAGAATAAAGAGCAACATTTGTCAAGATAGAACTGAAGTTTTTTTTTTCTTTTTTTTTGTTTAGTTTTTTCCTCTAATGATGAAAAAGGCTCCAAAATAGTTCAAAACAGGGACTTTTTAAAATAATACTATATATGAGTTAAAAGAACAAATTGGTTCAGCACAACAGACTTGGACCAGATGGTTTGTTTTGTGTAACCTTAAAAGGTTTTGTACCTGGATAAAGCACATAAATGTTGGCTTTCTCTTCAATGAAATTTAATAAGACCTAAACTCACAATTGTTTAGTGAGTTAGTTTAAGTCTCAGTGGGATGTTGTACAAACTAGAGCCAATCAGCAGGAGCTTCAGGAGGCATTTCCTAAAGAAACTCCACCGGAGGCGCCACAGGGGTGCACTGTGGTGTGTGTGTATGAGTGTGTGTGTGTGGGGTCACTCAGCTTAAGTGGTGCAGAGCAGGAGAAATCAAAGCTTAGAGGAGAACCTATTGAAGCCGAGCTCTGCATTCTCTTGCAGAATGAAGCCATGATCGGTGATATGGTTTCATTCTTGGCATGTACGCCAACAAATATGAGTGGAGCCACACAGGGAGGAGGTAAAGGCTATGTTTACAGGCTCTTCTCCAGTTTCGTCTGATCTTTAAGTGACTTTTAGTGTTTAGGATAAAGGAAATGCCAGCAACACACACACACACACACACACACACACACAAAAAACATTTGAATTCTGATGGCATTTTGAAAAGGTACATGACTTAACTCACCTCCCCCCGAGACAAGTCCACTATGATGAATGCTGCCATTAAGAAAATGACTTGTCTCAAATGTCAGACTATAGCAAATGTTTTAAGTATAAAAATTGATATCACGAGAACGCAAGACATTTTCCTTTTTACCCTCTCTTTAATGTTCTTACCAGCAAAGTGTAATCAAGCCTAATTTATTTAAACTGCCTGCCACTCTTAGAACCCATCGATTGCTTAAAATAATTAAAGCTTTACAGTGCATGTGTTATAATGATGATGGCTCACTCTACAATGATGATGAATGACACACAACGTCAGGAGCGTTTTTCATTGCACCAACTTTTGAGAAGTAATTTGTGAGATTTACAGCAAAACGGTTGATGAAACGTTTGGCGGGCTGCTTCCAAACTGCAAATGAATATGGCAAGCAGGAACTGTAAAATAACCAGCAGTGAAAAATCAAAATGAGGAAACTCTCCAACCTAAATTAAAGAACGCAGCTAAACGTATACCTAATCCATAAGTGTAGCCTCCATTTGACGTGGTGGCGATTTGCCCGTCTCTTTAAACAAAGAACCTCAATCCTCTATCTCAGGTTTCCAGCATGATCAAATTTGCACTTCAAAACCATTATGTCATTTAATCAGCCATTATGTATGCCCAGTCAACCACTGCAGAATTTCTAAGCAAAATCTCAAACTGAGGCACATAAAGCTATCTTTGATTATACGAGAGCCCATGGGGTAACTTTATGAAACTGCACTGCTTCCTGTGGAGAAGGACCAGGTGACTAGCAACTACTCAATCCGAAGGCCGCATTCTTCTCTGAATGCATCAAGAAATCACGCCTTTGATCCAAACAAAGACAGCTGCAAATGCCCCACCAAGCTGCCCCACCAATCGCGTTTCGACTTTCTTCCACCAATCAGGGCCTTGTCTCAAGCACCAACCATAATCCAGCCTACAGCTGCTTTTAATACATAGTGATTTCTCCCCCTTGCAAGGCAATGTGAGCATGAGCTGCAGACAAATAAGCAGTTTTAAGATAAAGGAATAGAAAGGGTGCTCCACTCACCCGCCTCTGTGTCCGATTTATTGTCCATTTCCGTGTCAGTGAGTGTGAGCGCTGAGTTAGAGCGGCTGGAGAGGCATGAATTTTGACCAGATTTTGCCCCTGTTCCCCAAAGAGTCATGGTACGTTCCGGTGATACAGGTTCATGGTTTTCTGTGGCAACCGGTCCTCTGGAATAGCTGCTAAGTGGGTGGGACAAGCCGGTCTCAGGGCAGAGAGCCAAGCCTCTGCGAGCCGGTGGCTCACAAATCCCGAGTTGCCTCAATGAAAATGTCTGCCCTGTGAATGACAGCAAGTAGTAAAGTTAACAAACCGAGCAACAACGTGGTTATTAGCCAGGAGCACAGACAGAAAAAAAAAGCTGAAGAGCAAAAATGCGAGGGAAAGGACCTCTATGAAATTAACTTCTGACAACATCCTCCCAACTACTTTACACTCATCAGCATGCTCACCAGCACATGTTTTACCTTAAACTGCAAAACCATTCAGTTTACATTCAGAGAAGTTGTTTAATAAAAAAAAAATAAAATTACCAAATTAAAAAAAGCATAATGAGCTACTTGCTTTCTTTTTTCTGTTTCATAAAAACATACGATCTAAAAAAGTCATAAAGTCATAAATAGCTGGGGTTTTATATTCCTCTTGTTGCATTATTTATATATATA
>JBAMIG010000007.1:8870895-8887308 GCA_037177335.1 Kiunga ballochi | reverse complement strand
CTCTTGAAAGATCACTTCTTTACTCTGCGTGTTTCATTCAAAATGTGTGCTGTGTACTTAATGTGTACTTAATGTGTATTTAATGTGTACTTACTTATTTTTTTGTTTGTTTGTTTAATTTTTTTGTTACTATTTAGAAAGACATTTTTTTGCTCATAGACTTTTGAAGCAATAGTGGCCATCATGTCATGGCAAACAAACTTTGTCTTACATCTTATGTTATTGTTCTTGTATTTGTAATGTTGCTCAAACATCTTAATTCCATAGCCTATATTTAAGTGACTATTAAGCATAAGATTAGGTAATGGTTCGCCAAAATTAATAGTATATTACATTCCTAAAAATGTGTCTTTAAATTTCTTTCTGACATGTCTGCCTCAGCACCAGTAAAACTGAGGTAAAGTAAGGGTTTTAAAAAAAAAAAAAAAAAACCTTAAGGCACCAAAAAGTCGTAGCAGAAAAGAGTTCCCAGGAAAACTGCCTTTGTTACCTGGTATAATCCACAGACCTGGTGAGCCGCACTTTTTACAAAAACTATTTCTGCAGTTTGGATGGAAATTATTCATCGTGAGCTCAAACTGAAAAGTGAAGAGAACTGTATTTTTTTCTCTAGATTTAAAATTCAACCCATAAGAGCTGAAATGAGAAGTCTGAGCGCATGTTTCCATTTTAAAACCCTTGTGCATGTGGGGTTTTAATGAGACGGTGGCATTTCAGAGAACAAAAAAAGGGTCATTTCTTTCTAAATGTATGGCAAAACTGCTGAATACATCTAGTCTTGCAGATGCAGACTGCTCTGTCATACGTATGCATTCCTCTGAGATATATGCCACCACTTAACAAGAAACCCAAATGAACAAGATGTTTATGTGTTCAGAGTTTTGAAACTCAGAAAACATTCATTCTTTCTTCAGTTTTTTTCTGTCTTCTTGCCATTGCACCTGTCTTGCAGCAAAATTGCCCTCATAAGCCATGAATGGAGACACATTTTCGTGACTATATTACATTTTTATTTAAAGTTTATCTTAATTTGACAAATGATTCATTCATTAAGATAAATGCTTTTTTTATTGCACAAACACCTTTTCCTAATTAAACAATATTCTAGTACGGATACACAAATATCAGATATATCAGTGTGGACACCCTTATATTGCTAAATAAATTAAAAGATGAGTCTGTCACTGCACTCTGATGTGAACAATTAGGACAGTAATGTGACCCCCGCACCACCTCCCAAGCAAAAACCTAGAGTGAAAAGTGAATGGGAGCCGCAGTATGTCAGAAGTATTTATTACCAGCCATTTTCCACTGCCTCCTGACACACACACACACACACACTCACACGTACCACAATTTCATTTCTCTCTTGACTGAGCTGTAAGACTGGAGTATCAGACTCCTTCTTTTTCCCAAATGAGATCTACTTCGCTTCACATCAAGCATCAAAACTTTCCAATGAAGCCAATCGCACGGTGAGATAGCCCCAGCCCCAGAGACTTTCCAAAAACTGAAGCGGTCGCAGGTAGCAGTACCGGATCCAGGGATAATGAAAATTGTGAACTGTTCTAGGCCTATTAAACTTAACCCCCACCCCCTGCCCCCCTCCCCCCATCTCTCAAAGTTTCTTGATATGATTCTGTTTCCCTGAAGAGTTGAGATGCAATCAGTGACACACTCTTACAACCCGTACACTCAACTCTCAACACTGCACCCCACACACTTATTTTCCAATGCCGTAAGTAATCTCAATCATGTCTCATCACTTTTGAAAAAAAAAAGTACACGCCCGTCCAGATTGGCAGATTAATGCACAGGATGAGAGCAAGCAGACACGCCCAGGAGCATCCCTGATTACAATCCTACACTTCTTTATGGACTTGTAAAGAGATTCATGGTCTGAAAAACAGCTAAAGCTACAAGTCCTACCCACTAAGCTGCAGCCCGTACTATAGGAGGATTTAGATTTGTGTCCTAATCAGCTATAAGCCTTTGAGTGACCAAGCATGTCCCTACATAAACATTCCTGTTTTACTCTTCCTGTGCCATCTTTTCTTAATTCATCAAAGCATCCAGCATATATGTAGGGACAACATTGCAGTCAGGAAAAGACATCCATGGTAGTTTAAGTTATGCAGAAAAGGTTGCAGAGGCTCTGAAGGAAAATCTATTGTTTTTCTGCAGACTTTAACTTCCAATGGTTTCCACCGTGTTAAGGCAACAGCGCAATAAGAATACAACCAGTCTTTCATGCCATGAATGATGCTAAATATTCATCTGGTACACCCATCTGTGGGACAAAAAGTCCAGAAAAGTGAAGCTGTCTCTTCTTAAACTTTGAAGAGAAATGGTTGGATTTAATCATGAGAACTCTTGGCACCCTTTTCCAATCCTCTGATATCGCTTGCTTCTACATTTCCTTTTACCTTTGATCATGCAGTTGAATCAGGAAAGTCGGTCACCCGTGACCGCTCAGTGGAGCAGTCAACACTGCAAAATTAGTGTCACACAGCGGTCCTCTCGCTAGCCAGTGAGGCATGAAAAAAAGACAATTCATGATCTATGTAACGTAGCTTCACACACATCGCAAAGTCTCCCATGCCGGTTGAGCACCATCTCCCCTGACACCTAACGCTGTCCTACACCTCTGCACTTCTCTAAAGCATAAACCATAAACCATCTGTATGATATAGTGGGAAGAAATGTGTCCAAGTCATTTGGCTCTTCGAGGAAGTTGGAATGGTTTCAAAGGTCTGAGATTTACTTGTTTCATGTCTGACACACATTATGTTATACATCAAAGATGGCCAAAGGGTATTTAATAAATCCAACTTGGGATTTGGAAAGGGTGACCAAAGCAGAGGAGGCAACTTTTTAAAAATGTTTTATAGTCAGCATGGCGGCTCATAAGAAGGGAGGGCAAATAACCGTTAATTATTCATTGAAACTGCAAAAGGATTTTTTTTTATTGTATAAGCAAAGATGTTTCAAATAGAGAGCAAGTTAGTAAGCTGCACTTCACTGATTAGTCAGCTCATTAGTGCTAAAATCTTTAATTAACCAATTAGTGAACTGACTGAAAATGAAGGTGTAACATTTGAGATTCCTCGGGGAAAAATCCCATTTATGTTCTGGTTGTAGCGTCTTCAGTCTGAGTACGTACTGCTTTTATCAGTTTTAGTTCATCCTCAGTTCTTCATCAAACAACAGAAGCAATTTGAAGAAATCCTTATGGGAATGCTTCTGATTATTGAAGACATAATCAAGTGAAAGGATATATCTTATGGTACGATGAGGTTTAAAAAACCATATCCTATCTGCCCATTGGGAGTGTGTCATGTGGTCAGATGGGCTTTGATTGACAGTGACTAAGCTAACCCACAACCGGTGTCAAAGCTAGATGTGGCTGAATTTAGTTTGGACATGCGAGGGTGTCGTGTTTTGCAAGTTGAGCCCTGCTTACATCAAAAACAGTCACAGAAACACTAAAAAAATAACTTTGCATTTTAGATTGAACAGAAACAAATCCATTTGAGTTTTGGGACGGATCCGTTCTATGCAAAACTCATTTTAATGAACAGCTGAAACTGAGCTGGCATACACTTATGACTGTAGCACACAAAGCATTTTGCAAAACAAGGAGTAGCCGCTGCTGACCAGACTGCTGAAATTACAACTATTCACTAAGTCTTTGCACAGTAATTGTATTTCCACAGGGCTGCTGTTGGTATCAGCTCAGATCTCCCTGTTGGTGACCTCTGTAAATAATGGTAATAAAGAGTATACTTGTCTTCACCAGTGTGTCCCTTAAAGACAATTCACCTGCCACCAAGTGGCCTGGCCGCGGACCCCCCCCCCCCCCACCCCCCTCCACCCCCACATACTGCTCCAACAACACACACACACATGTTGTTGGCCATTTGCTGGAGCACGGATCAGATGGCTCTCAGCTACGGGGAGTGGTGAGAGTGGTTGATGGAGCTTGTGGAGATCAGGGCTAGTTCGCTTTAACACAGCCAGCACCTCCAACAATAGCCGCCTCTGACAGCTTTGCATAATTCATCTTGTCGAGTCCCTCTCCCTTTCCTCCTTGACGCTTCTCTCTCTCCCTCTCCTCTTTCAGTTTCTCCTCAGTTCCTTTTTTTTCCTTTTTTTTTTTGCCTCTTGGCACTTGGAGAAGGGGAGAGGGAGAACCAAGGCAGTGTTCCATCAGATGCTGCCTGTTTCCCCCTGACACCAGTGATTCTGGAGACAGAGAAGTGTTTGTCTGCGGAATGATGCCCAGACTCTGTGAATCCTGGATGCCGTCTGAACCACACTGTTTTCGTTCTACGCTGAGGCACAATGCCTACATCCCTAACTGCAGCAGGTCCATAAGCATTACCTCAAAATGCCTGCATCATAATAATTTAGATAATATATTTTTTTCCATTCTCTCAAGTTTTTATGTGTTAATTTAATCTGTCTTTTCCCTTTTTAAAAGTATTCTTTTTATTATTATGATTATTAATATTATTATAAATAATAATAATTAAATAAATATACATCCCCTGACCACATGAATTCTCAGTCAAAGAGACAATAACAGACTGATAAAGGGCAGGTAAAACAGCACACTAAACCATGAGAAGATCAAACTTTAATTAAGTTCCACTGACTGCTACAACCTCTGCAAACTTGCAGAAGGGTGTGCTTATTGCACTCTGTGAGACTTTTTGGAACGGATGATGAAATCCAGCTCCATGCTAGATCTCTTGCCTGGCTGCAAGACGCAGAATATTCACAGTTGGAGTAAAATGATGCAAATCTCTGATCCAGCTCCTGCAGATTATTCCATGCAATTGGAGCTCATAGCTGCAGCCCATTTTAAGGACAAACACAGCTACAGTGAAAATGTGAAACAAATCAACAAAGATGAGTTGCAGTCAGTGTTCGGTTCTCTTTTTATTTATTTTTTGTTTTTTTGGTATATAACCGCTAAATCATAGGGGTCAACGTTAAATCCTATAGATGTATGAATTCTGTGTGTATGTTATGTATGTGGGTGTGTGTTTGTGAATGTTAGGTAATGAAAAATGACATGTGACAGCCCCATCATAACATAATCGGCAGCACAGAAAGCTGGGCAGGGATGTTTACAAATCCCCCAAATAACTCTTCATTGTATACTTCTGCCAGTTATATATTCATTGAATCCTTAGTGGGAGAAAAAGAAAGAAAAAAATTGCAAGCACAGCTATATTCAATTTTGAAAATCTAACGCCAAGGTGCGGACAATTGGAATATAAAAAAATAAAAGCATGGCTCTTTTCTAAATGTTCCGTCTGCAGTATCTGCCTCTATCTCAAATGGTATTACCAAGCTATTCACTGTATTCATACACACAAGCTACAGTGTTTATCTGTATCCAAGGCTACAGGTATTGAACCATACTCTTATCAAAATTGGTGCTCCCTTCCAGATTACACAGCCAATTAGACCTGGCAGTCTTTATTCAATGGGCCACAGTTTGATACTTTCATATCAGTAAAACTGCAGTGTTACTTCACACAGGGGATCTAAGGAAGCAATGCAGTACATGTACATTGACTTAATTGAGAATCTTGCAAGATGGCATCAACAAATTGCCATCTAACGCTTACTCACAATAAAATAACTCCATGCTGCGTAAAACAAATTCAGCTGCAAAGTCCTGTGGCAATTTACAGACAAATCCATGATCGACCCATTGTCACAGAAATAAATTGAATTGTAGTGACACCGCAGCTGCATTATAATGAAGGCAAAGAGCAATTGCAACGCCATAGAGGCTGACTACAAGAATAAACCAATTTCTGTACACAATATATCTGGTAAACAAAAGAAAATGGGTCTGAATCACCCTGAGAAGGGAAAAAAACAGATTATTTTTCAGACAACAATGTTTTTTGTCTTTTTTTTTTAATTACAATCTCAAAATCAACTATCAGCCAATCTTCCATCTTATCTGGAAATCTGTGAAACTACTGCAGTCCATCAGCCGAGTTCTCAGACAGGCTAAAAATCATTACTTCGGCTACATTCGAAATGCTGGGAGCATACACACCTGGCTAGCAGATAAAAATTCAAATATGGCGAGGCGTTCCAAAGTGCTGACGCTGGGTGTCATTCAAATGCATCGCACATGATTGTACCACAAACTAACCCTTCCTCTATTAGAATGTGCAGGGGTAGAAGGAATATACACAGCAATCATACAAAAAAAGTCACAGACAACAGAATTTGGGGGACAGCGCCAGTGGCGACTGCAGCAATGGGAATGCAACACGCCAGCACTGCTGGGACATGCCGGAAAAATACCAAATCTGAACCAAAATGCAGACGCTGACATACCTCTGCAGCTAGACATCTACATAACTGTTACAAAAGATTCAATCTGCTCTCCTCATGGGCATGGAATCATAAGAAGTACACATGACACACACACAAACACACAATGAAGACATATTGGGTGTGTTGTCTTTTAAGTCCTATTGAGCTGCATACACCGTAAAATGCATAGAAAATGGTTTGAGCGGTTTTATTCTTAAATCAGCAGCATTTTAAAGAATATGTAGGTCAGGATGACATGCTATCAGAATACTGAAACACTATAGGGCTTATAAAAGAAACATCAATCTCAAAATCCACCACATTGCTCTGATTTTCTTTATTTTTTTTTATTTTTCTTTATTTTCTTTATTACTTAACAAACACTGACATGCTTTATTTATTTGTTTTGTTATATGCTAATTACTTGTCCATATTTTACTTACATACACATATGTCATTTATGTTCGCTATGTATGTTGCACCGAGAACCAAGACAAATTCCTACTGATGATAATCACCTGGCAATAAATATTATTCTGATTCTGATTCTGATTTCCAGTGGTGAAGCTCAGGGTCTGGCCTGTTATGA
Organism: Kiunga ballochi; assembly: GCA_037177335.1. Taxonomy (NCBI): domain Eukaryota; kingdom Metazoa; phylum Chordata; class Actinopteri; order Atheriniformes; family Pseudomugilidae; genus Kiunga; species Kiunga ballochi. The sequence continues at coordinate 8,880,368 of JBAMIG010000007.1, read as the reverse complement.
TTGGATGAAGACTGGTTTGTGAATACACATCCCGCACTACTGGAAGTCAAAGATTGCTGACCTGTATACCATTACTCTGACTGCGAGGAACTGGTTTTCCCCCCTTCTGTGGTCTAATATTCAATATTTTCTTCCTCTTCACCCATCCAACAATTAATCAACAGGGAGCGATATACTGGCTGGCTTCACACAGGAGCCAACTCCTCTGCCTCGTCCTCATCATCGCTCTCCCTCACCCATAAGACCTGAGGCCCTCTGCGTCACAGAGGTCACGTCAGCTGAATTATTCAGGCAATCAAGCGCCTTCATTGACAAGCATATCTGACGCCTAACTTCCCACTGGGCTGTCCAGGAGCCACAAAAGACCAGGCCTGAGGCCCTTGGCAGGTTGAGGCTATTCTGAGAGTCATCCTTCAGGCCTAATACTGCTTAGTAAAAAAAAAAAAAAAATCTGCCAAACAGTATTGGACGTGTTTTATTTTGAATCTTAGTGGTATACACTTTAGTTAAGCACAGAAATTAAATAACACAAATTTAGAAGTACAAGTCTGAATATTTCAACCTGAGCTGGACAACCAGCTCCGATGAACTATGGCATGCTTTGAATATGCAACAGTTCTGGCCATCATATTTAATTCCTCTGATTACAATGCTTGATTTTCACAAAAGCTGAAACCACACACAGCCCGCAGGCTATTTTCACAAGCAGGAAGCACAATTTATTTCTACTTTATTCTGCCTGTGACACACTAAGCACATTTCTGTTCGACTCTCCTGGACTCAGCCTGAGACATGCAGGGATAGCTTCACAGTTACAAAGTCTAACCCGCTCCCCAATCTTGCTACTTGGTCTTGACTCAGAAAGTCCACTGGAGCATGCTGAGCCATAAATGTTAATCTGTGGGTTACAACAGTGAGAAGTGGTGCTGCTCCCAGAGCTGGACCAGCAGGACAGCAACCTGTGGCTAATCGCAGGTGACTTTCATCTCAGCCTCCTTTGGTCAGAGAGCTCAAATCAAAACCAAGCGCTGTCATGCTTATAAATCTGCTTTTCTTTATTTAAACTAATCCAAATACAGATACAAAATGGTCCCCGCTTTATCACAGACAATTACCAGTTTGGCTGTTTTGTCTGTGAACACCTACGCACAACATCCCCACCAGCACATTTGCGCGCAATGAAATGCAGAATCAGTTTATGTTATGCATAACACATTAGGTCATGCAGTCAATCCAAAACAGCGTCAGACGGGTAACAACAGCCATTTCCTGGAGAACACTCATGTCTCTTTTCCAATTAGAGTCCAACATCTGTGTATTACATTGTCCTTCACAGGCTGTCAGGAGAGAAAATTCATCTTTATGTTAATATAAATGTCTATTTACATTCTTAGCTTTCTTGTGTTTGTTTTATTCTTATTTAATTAAGTATTTATGAAGCAGTAAGGAAGCTAAAAAAATGTTTGCATAAAGAAAATGCCATGTGTTTGTGGTGTTTATTCTCTGAGAGTTCAGCACACAATATAGTTAAGGACCACAGTAATGCATCAAGTGCTGTCAGTAAATATCCCTACACTAAGCATATTTCAGGAGCAAGCAATCTCTTCCTTTTCAAATTCTTGGGTGACTTTCAGCAATAATTTCGGAACCTGCACAATTCTCACCCCCCTTTTTTTTCAAATAGTGTTTATGTTGCTGCAGGAGAGAGATCACTGTACTGAGCACATGTAATCCTCTGACAGAGGTCATTAGTGCAAAACTGCAACCATGTCCGTTAGAAGAGGTTTTTGCCATTACAGGGCTCAGTTACTTTAAATTCCAGTGGACCTAAAGAATGCTCCGTGGCATGCTTTACTTCCATGTCCACTATTCATCATGATGCCGTGGTACTCTCATGGGAGGAAACTAAAAACGCACAGAGAGGAAAAAGCAGGTGAAAGAGAATAGAGTAGACAATAGCGAGGCACGCTGTGTGTTAATAGTAACAGATTAGGGGGCAGCAATTATGTAAAGTAAATATGACATGGAACCGATCCGTCGAGCCCAGGGAACTGTTGGTAGTTTGTCAGGCTGCATTAACCTTCTCGTGTTTGCTCGGATGTGTTGAAACAGGCGACTTGGCCATGCTGTTTGGCATATCAAATGTTTTAATCCCTGTGGGTCATCTTCTGTGCCACCGTCGGCCTCCACAAGTAATAAGGTGATATATTATAGACACAGGTTTGTGCATTGATGCTTCTTCAGAGCGCTAAGATCTTAGAGGAGTAATTTGTGCCGATGAACAAGAGTCATCTTGATTGCCCTTTTACAATCTATAAAACTGTTTAAGGGCAGTATTCAAGCAGGCATTATCCCTAAAGGAGGCACTTCTCATCACACAGAATATTAAATTCTCCACAGGAATAATGAAAGGGGAAATTACTTAAGGATATGAACACGGAGCGCTGGTGTTGTGTACACAGTTCATCTAATATTTCTGAATTAATTAGATGATTCCAAGCTCCAAGCATGGTTAAAAAAAATTAAACATGCAGAGAATTTCTTACAGTCAGGAACAAATCAAAATTGTACTCACCTGCTTTCTGAATGGGCAAACTGCAAAAAACTGAGGCGGTATATTAGAGCTTCAATAAGGAGTAAGTAGAAATGTCTAGATGTGTAACTGTCTGTTACATTATGGCAAAATGTATTAGTAGTCAAATACAGCATGTTTTCTTTGCACAGCCACACTGATGTGGTCAGTCAAAAAGCATTATTCTCAATCCAGAGGATATGAAAGTGTCCATACAACATGTGTTGTTTGTCAGGATGTTGTGGCAACAAAAAATTCTTATATAGATTGATGTGTCTTGCATCGAATAGCTTCTGTCTATTAGGATTAGTGCCCCTAAAGAGGATATGTGACTGTTATGCTTTTACAGGCTGGCAGAAGAAAGACAGACTGTTGGACTTAACTTTTAGTTTTTACCATAGTCTTCCTGCCAGTTTAAATCTTCCCCCACTATATATTTTTTTCAAGCTAATAGAGGCATGTGTCATGATTTGCAGGTGAACAAGAGGATTGTGAGCCTTTCAGCGAGCGTCATTCATCATAGCGGCCTGAAGTAGCGAAGATCTGCATTACTTTACTACTCCTCTCCTGGTCAGACATGGAACATAAAACAGAAAATGGCCTCAACTGCAGCAGTTCCTCAGCCGCACTAGGGACAAAAGCTATAAATCAATTTAGCTGAGCAGATATACTTGTCCTTCTGGGCTATCATGTGGTCTCAGATGGATGTGTTTGCAAGTTGCATTTAGCTTGATCTATGCCACGGTGAAATCAGATCAGCATTTCTCATCCGCGCACGCCAAAAGCACAGAGACAAGTCAGAAAATTACAATATGGAGTCTGAGACACAAAAAAGTGGACTTAACCCAGCTAATGTCATTTAAAGCTTTTGTTTAATGAAATTAAAATTCTCAGTTCTTTAAATTAACTTTATTACCATTATTATTATAATCATAGAGAAAACATTGTTCTAAATGTTACATCTTGTAAAGGACGCATGTCAGGCTCCAGATGTCCAAGCATAACCTTCCTCGAGGTTTCTTTTAAAGTCAATATTACGTTTCTCCACAACATCCTAAAGCTAAAAACCACAGGATTGGTGCAGTTTAATGGTTGTGCAAGCAACATCTCAATTATTAGTAGCCTGAGCAGGTTATCTTTGCAGGTGATTTACACCCGCCACATGTAGGGCGAAGGTTTTCTTATCACATCTGATGTGCTGATAAGATATGTTTTCTTAGAGTTAAGCTTGTGACGGGCTCCTGGTCAGGATGCAGAAAGGGGAATAGTGGTGGACACCAGAGGGAGACTGCTACTTTCATCATGGCTGAGAATAGATGTATTTAATAATGCCACAAAGCAGCAGCAACGTTTCAATTTTGATTGTGTTTTTCTTGTTCTACTTCTGCAGGATATTGCTACTAAATATTTTAAAAGAAGCGATAATATACAATGTTGTTTATTCTGAGTTAAATAGATGACTTTTATTAAACATATCTGATTATTAAACTTTATGTTGTACCTCCTAAAACTAACTGCTCAAAAATGTTCTGTACTCATTATAAAACAGCAGTTTTTCATGAACTGAGAAAGTAAGATCCACAGGGTATGGATCAAAGTAGCCTATGTCTAATCCATATTTATCAAAGTAGAGATGGGAAAATGGGGCTGGAAGCCCAGCAGGTTGCGGCTCCACATCTTGTCAAACCGGGATATTGCAGAAAAGCACACACACACCAAATTTCACATCACAACTGAACAAAGATACAATTATCTATTTATTTCATCTGCACAAATGGGATACTGTTTGACCAGGCCAGAGAAAATAGAAGAAAGAAAAGCAGATGCTCTAAGGACGCACTGACCTGCAAAAAGCTTCTGCGTGTCTGACCGAGGCAGTGGCACATAAACTTCCAGCGGTGCGCCTTAGTCCAAACTTGCATGCAGCACTGGGCAGAGTGCTAAGCGGTACCTTTTGCGCGTGCAATTACGCAAAGAGTGAATTTTTTTTTTTTCTCAGTCTCTCTTTCGCGTGCTCCACAGAAAATCTCTTTGTGTGCTCTGACGCCAAAACCGATCCGCGCGTCTCCGGAGCGGCACACTTTACAGCTACATGGACAGGACGTCGTGCAGCTCCGTGAGAAACGTATCTTTCTGCTCGGAAATCTTTCCCAGAAGTCCTCCAGGCGAAACCAACCTCAGCCAATAGTCCCAACAATGCAGCTGTCCCCCCCTCAGGAGGTAACGCAGTTCTATATTTCCTGTCGCCAAGCAGCTGTGCAGGATGTTTAGGAGGGGGAGGAAAAAAAAAAAAACCCTCACTCGGTAAGGATGCGGATGTTCGCCACCCGCTCTGCTGCGCTTTTGTCCGATATGCACTTGTCAGCTGGTGAACTGCGCATCCAGTCCTGAGCCTCGTCTCTGCCTATCAGCACCGGTTCAGGCCGTAAACACAGAGGAGGGTCAACTATGACCTCCGGTCGGTGAGCAACATGCACAACGGCGACACCTGTAAATAAACCCAGTGTCATAAACAGAGAAAAATCCTAAAAACCTTCTGTTTTTACGCAATCCGTGGGGTGCATTCCTGTTATAAAGTCAGAAAAAAAGCATTAAGAAATAAAACAGCTGATTTAAATTAAGACTGGGCCACAGGTTTAGCTCAGGCCACCTGCCTGTCCCCCTTTCCACCTGCTCTCGCCTCTCTTTTGTTTAGAGAAGCTCTTCATTAAGCTCACCAACTGTACGGGCGCGCGCGCGCGCTGCTGTTTAATTGGATAACTCGCAAATCTTCCATTTCTCACCTATATAGTCTGACAATGGAGGAAAAGCAGGCAGGATGTAAATAAATGTGTTATTTCTTAGCAGCTAAGACTGGCAGCAAAAGGTTACTCAAGCTGCTAATTAAACTGCTTGATAAACAGGAGTTCTGAGCTACTCTGTTTAAATTGAAATGTTGCTTTTGGAGTAGCCTCGATTCACATTGTTTTGCTCCATCCGCCATTTGTAGTGACATTGATCAGCTGCAGAAGGAATAGGCAATAAATATGCACAATTTGAGCTCCATCAAGCATAGCCAGCAAAGAGTGTTATTCTCATCTAAAGATTTCACTGGAATTAGAGCCTGCTTTAATGGGGCTTTGGTTGATGATCATAGGGACAGACTTGAAGTTCTTCTGCACTTTGTAAGTGTGGAAATTTCATCTTGATGAGCCCCACTTGCATAGATAAGTACACTTGCCTCCCAGCCATGCTATGTACCAAGACCACATTAACTTTGAATCGGCTTTTACGAAAACATAGGAGCCACTATCTGATAGGCTTCAAATGATAGCATTTAGAGGACATAACACAGAAAGCAAAGATTCATTAATTACAAAAGCCACAGTCCACTAATCCCTCTAGAAAGGCATTTTTGAGGGTAAGTCGTTTAGGTTCTGAAGAAGAGAGAGGAGAGAAAGACTAACAATACCAATGCAGATCACAGACCTTCAAACTATGGTCTGCAGGCTCCACGGCTCGACAGGGGGCCAACTACTGCAGCTCTGACTGGGCATTTTCCCCTTTAAATCCCCTTCCTGAATTTACCCCACGTCTGGCCACATGCAGTGATGAAGTTATCACTAAGGACAGCTTTTCTCCAAGCAAAATCAGTCCTACCCTTCGATGCTTGATTCTTCTATTATATCCGTGGCACATCAAAAACTGGCCTCCATCAATTGGCATTATCTGCATGAAAGCCAACTGCCCTACAATCTATCTCAAACTCTGCCATTCAATCTTCAGTCAAGGGCACGCAATAAAGAGAGGAATGGGGGAACATGAAAAGGAGAGGAATTTAGTACGAGTGCTGCTGAAGCCAGTCGCCCCTCTGTCTTTCCTTCTATTTCAAGACAAACTACTTTATCCCCCCATCTATAAATGTTGGAAGACCTTTCAGAAGGACTGTAAAAGAGACTGCAAGTTAGTAACTAAGCAACATATTCAGACATTTCATACACATGGAAGTTTCTCACACCAGAGATAATGATAGATTAACTGTCATTCACTGTCTTGAGTCCCAAAAAAAAGCTCCACAATACAAAAATACTCCCAACATTATATCAAATTTCCTTCTTCGTACCAACCACTCAATTTCCTTTTTTTTTTTGAGACCTTCAGCGGGGCTTTATTTTTTCCCCAGCCACACACAGTGCATGTCCGTGCAGTCAACTGTGCCCTCTATTGGAGGCCAGTCACTTCCAACATCCAAATGCAAAGACTCCAACACAGCATCTTGTACAGGAAGAGAAGTGAACATTAGAAAAATGTATAACTACAAACTGAATAAAATAAAGATGCACAGACCTAAAAAAAAGAGCTTTAACCAGAATAAATGACCCATACAGAGTAAAGATTGATAGGTTCCTGATAGGATACCGTTTTATCAGCATAAACACGCACTTTCGATTCCTGCATCCTGCATTGCAGCGCCTCTGGTAGACTGGTAGATTAAAGTGAGCACAAGCCACTAAAATTAAATGTCAGAACATAGTAGGAACACAGGACCCTATTATTTGCTGTATTTGCTTTCCCGGCTGCTTTCGTCTCTCTGGGTGCTTCCCTGAATACACAAAACATGAACCAAAAACTTCATTGCTGAAGCCCAAGAGCATAAACGTACACTAAAGAATAGAAGAGTGTATATCTCTTCAGCTCCGTATGTTTTACATATGTACAGCATCAGCAGAGAAAACAGATGGGCCACACCGTGGGGACAGAGAGACCTGTGGACATTACAAAAAAGCAACATTGACAAATTATGCATACATTCTGTTACTCATCTTATGTATGCAGGAATTTTGTCCTCAAGGGGTCAGACAGCAAGTCTGGTATGTTCAAAACTGTGTCTCGTCTTGTCTGATATCTGTTAAAAAGCAGAAGTAACAATGGCTACGCTCTCTATATGTGTGCAGTGCATTATATGCACGCCATAAAGAGTATTGCCTTTTGTTAGCGCAGCATTGTGTTCAGCAAACTAAACGGACATGTATAAAGGGATTGGAAAGAACTTCTCTTTTCATGTGGAAATGAATCGCTTCCAAAGGGACAAAAAAAAGCTTTCACCCTTGCCTTTACAGTGAGGATTTCAGGGTAGCACCTTTTTTTTTAAATGTCTTTTGGGCAAAAGAAGGTGGGAAAAAAGGCAAATATTTCATGCTCTAATGCAAATTTTTGTCTGGCAATATCAACATTTTAAAAAAATGCTAATGCTACAATAAAAAAAAGGAAGTGTTGCATTTTGTTCTGCTTTTATTCAGTGGACAGAAATCTTTCCGAGTCACCTGCAGTAAGGAGGACAGAGACAGATGCCTTGCTGCAAGGCTTGCAAATCTCAGAGGACACTTTGAAACAAGCTGTGGATGCTTTGGTCTTCTTCTGGGGTTGCTCTCTGAACCTGTCTATTGATTATAATAGGTCGCTTTAGCACCACCAAGTCAAAAGGGAGGGACTAGAGAGCCTAATCAGTAACAAAGAAAAAAAAATCAGGGTAAATTAATTATTATTTAAAAAAAAAATCAAATCAGGATCAGTATTTGTGTCTCTTAGACACTTAGTATTTTTTGATAAGCTTCTGGTCCCTGGAGTTACAATAATATTTTTGCAAACAGAAAACATATTTTGATTAAAAAAGACCTACAACTTTGTACACTTTGGCAAAGGTGGAGATCAAATTTTCACACTGCTGTTAAAAAGGGATTCTGGCTGCTGGGATGCTGGACAAGACAAGTTTTTTTTTTTTTTTTTTTTAAAAAGGGATTTACAGTAAAATGAAGCAGATGCTGAAATACCGGGCGAGCTCAGTGCCATCCCAAATTTTAAAGATGGATGGACAACCTCAAAGGCCAGAAACCTGTGGCAAATCACAGCTAGAGAAAAATCACTGAACCACATTCAGTTCATCTGAAAAGCTAAACCAAAAAGCAAACAGGGGACCTTTGAGAAATTCAATTTTTTCTCTGAGATTATGAGGCAGACAGTAGCAAAGTAGGCAGGGTGTGTTTAATTTAATCTTTCTTCTGTGACTAACATAAAGCACCACATCAGTGGAATTATGGTAAAAAAAAAGGGCATGTTGAAATCACACCAGTAACTCAGTAAGTAGCATTCAGCTTCAAGATCACAATTCTGCAATTTTCATGGCCCCATCTGAACAGATATTTTGAAAATTAGTGAATAAAAGCCTGCTCGACTTGGAAATTGATTTTTCAGAAACATTTCATGATTATGACTGGATTGAAAAGATTATTTTTCACAGTGGTAGAGTGCTGAGCTTACAATAGCAGTGCATTTTTCTATTTTAATTACTGAAAAAAACATGTTTTTTCTTTTTAAGAAGCTGTAGAAAATACAAGCTGATATAGGATTTCTCAGTTTTTTGTTCATAAGGATAAAGAGAAAAATGTTCTTTTATAACCCATATAATTATGTATAAATCTTTGAAAAGCTTATGGAAAAGGTAGAAAAATGGAGCAAAATGATGAAACAAGAAAAGAGAGATAAACCTTGACCTCACGGTGAAGTTAGTTATTTGTTTTGAGAGCTGGAATGTTGCCTTAAAATACAGAAGCTTTCACAAAATATAGCATAAAGACTGGCATATTGTTAGATCACACATCTCTTTCAGTCAGTTTGTAAAACACGAAATACATATTTATTCGCTGGACTCAAAAACATTTATTCACCGTCTATATTTCTGTACAGTATGTTGTACATAAAAGTGTGAGGTCACGTTAAATCAAATTCTTAGAAATAACTACTGCTGTGTTGCCTTAAAACAATGAAATATACAGCATGACTATCACCACATTGGCAACAAATAAAATAAATAAAACATAAATATTAAGATTGATATATATATATCAATATCAATTATATATCA
>JBAMIG010000007.1:8854919-8870845 GCA_037177335.1 Kiunga ballochi | reverse complement strand
TATATAGATTGATATATATATATATATATATATATATATATACGCTCACACACAGGAGCCAGTGATACACCAGACTTTTACAAGTGCCTGCTACATCTTTACTTTTAATGAAGAGTATGTTTTTTTCTAGTCCTGATGGATCTTCAGTATTACATGTTCCTAAACAGCAGGTGAGCACTCCATGTACAATTACTTCACTTTTTCAGCTGTCAAGTTCATTTGAGACGAGTCCAGTTCAGTCAACATTATAAACAACACTTCAACTTTATTAAAAGCGGGAACAGGCATGGATTTGTGCATGTATAAGTCCTCATATTCTTTTCAATTACATTATACAAAAGCATGTTGCTAACTTGTTTATATTAAACTGTTGTGTAAAATAGAAGGCAAAATAATTAAAAAAATATTAATATATTTCATTAAGTTTGTTTCTATAGCTCATTTTTTATGGACAAGACAATATCAGTTAATTTACATTTAGTTAAAATTATTAGTAATGGATTTTTAATAAATTAAGCCAATTTAATTTACTATAATTTAATGGCTTAATTTGTTGGTTTTTAATGCTTAGTCTTTATGCTTAGATTATTTGCTGATTATCCTTCTCCAAAATAAAGGATAGTTTTACTATTTTTGTTTTTGACAATTTGTTCATATGGATACAAAGGATCAAACTGGATCCATTCAACAAAGAGGTTTCCTTTTTAATTCTATTTTATTTTAATACATTTTTTAAATCTAATTGAGTGCTTTTTATCAGAACATCTATGCGGTTGGGTTTCTCACAATCAAATCCTGTCAGAAATCGTTCCGAGGTGACGCCACCACCATAAAAGGGCTTGCTTCCTCTCAGAGTGCAACCAATTCAAAGACTTATCCACACCTCTGGCTTAAACACAAAATACCTCACATGGCGGAAGCAAGGAGCTCTCTAAGTAATTGCATAAAACCACACCTCGGTCTCAGCTCATGGAGAGTTAAGGAGAATCGTCTCAGAAAACATCGATAACAAGGCCTTATGGAACCAGAGGCCACCTTTTAATTGGTTCTGAGCTTAAAAAACGCACTCCACCAGGAATGACACCTCTGGTTTGTTTTCCATTTGGGTAGAAGTATTTCAGCTTTGTTAAGTTTGCAGTGTTATCTAAATGGGATGTGGATAGCAAGTTCACAATGTGTCTGCAGTTTCACTGCGTAAAAGCACTGGTGTGTGGAGAGACAACTTATAAAGAAAATTCCCGTTTTTACAGCTCAGGGTCTTTCTTGGGTTTGGATTCTTTGTCAGGTTTTCTGCTTTGTCCTTTAATTTTCAATTAAAACCTGATTCTAAAAACGATAAGATATTACAACTAATCAGATTGTGTTTAAATTATCTGGCTGAAGCTGATACTTGTAATGAGACCTGACAATGTTACTTTTGAAAGATTATCTAAAAAATTATTTCATCAAAATGACATGAAGAGGGCTTTTATGTGCATCAGCAAAAAAATGCATCAGAACATTTCACACAGATGGTAGCCCTTCATTCTGTATTTGACTAAACAAAACAAATTACTGAATGTACTGACTCAGTATGGACAAAAGCAGGTTTTAAGCAACACAAGAACATATTCACAATGTCACGCGAGAAGGTAGTTTAGAAACAAAAACTAAAGGAAAATACAAGCATTATGTTTAATTATACGAATGAGGTCAAAACGCATCTCTCAGGAAAGCAAAAGTTCAAGCAAAGGTCCTCCTCTTTGAATCAGAGCCACCCAGTCAATAAAAGTAAAGCATCTTAATTAATTTCTGCAAAGTCTCTAATAAAGAGAAACAGCTGACTGTGTTGTATGCTACTGTGTAATAACTACTGCATGATAAAAGAGAAGTAAGTTCAAACAAGTTTGCAGCTAAAATTTTCTCAGTAATTGGCTAACGACGTGACACAGATGTTTGCTCTGTGCGACATGTTTACACCCCGCAAAGCCGGAAAACAGTTTGTGTCTCAGCAGAGGACTGAAGTCAGGGTGTAGACAATACGTATGCAAATCTGAGGCATAAAATGTAATAAAACTCTGCTCTACCTAAACAGAAGCTGCATACCAAAATCCCCTAGCTGCCCGAGTACGAGTGGATTGGCTCTAATGTTAGCTAAGTATGCCATTATGTTCTCTGGAGCTGGTTATTTCATTTGTGCTGAGAGCAATAACATTTTCTCTGAAAAGACTTGCTTAAATGTAGGCAACTTTTGTGTGCTAAAAGTACCTTGGTAAGAAAACAGCACCGCGTTTATCAGAGGCTGAGTGAATGTTACTGTACTCTGACACAGGGCTAATGAAGAGATATGTCCTCCATTACGCAGCGAAATTCCTGCTGCAGCGATTAGAAAACTCTCCAGAGGGGCTCCATCACGGGCTTTCATTCAGTCTGGACCTTTGCAAATCTTCATATCCTGCACAATTTTCATAAATTGAAGTCTAATGAGCACATTTGACATAACTAGGATTTATTGTCTCAGAGGCTTACCAATTTCACCAGTGCTCTGGAAATTATGAATGTCAAGGGTTTAATCATATTCATATATATTCTCAATAAGTAGGATGTGATGTGTCATGTGAGTAAAATAGTTTAAATGCTCCTCTCCTTTTATTGTAGGTGTGTTATGATAATGTATGCAAGCATGCAGAGCACTAACAAGCTCCCTGAGGTGGCGATATTGTTGACGCTGGGCACAGAGCAATATCTTTCTATGGATCTCTTTGGGACGCGGTTCACTGTAGCATGGCATACTGCTTACAACTACTTTCTCTTCAAAGACATAATAATAATAATAATACAAGTTTCATTAATGCTGCACACATAATTTGTACTTTAGTACTGATGCTGTCATTTCAAGATTGATTTTTAATTTTTCCACATGCTGTAGGTTGAACAGTTCACTGTTAAACTGGGAGATGTAATCTAAAATCCCACTTTTTTTGTAAAAAAGACAAAAAAAAGAAAAAGAAAAACCAGGGGTCTTTAATCCTGATAGTTATATTGCTTCACAAATTAGTTTTAGACATAATTACATTTCCTCTGTGAGATATTAGAGCAGTTTTAATTCAGACATGAGAGCAGCGGGAATGAAAGAAAGGTTGTAAAATTGAATTCTTACAAGCTGAAATCAACACAAGCCCCTTATTGATAGCTTTACATCTTTTTACGAGTCTATGACCAGTCCAGGAATGTGACTGGTCAATTTTTCAATTAGCTTCTCTTTTCACCTCAACAAATTATCAAGAGGGTTCTGCTGTGAAGCTTTATATTGCGATGGATGGCATACAACAGACCTGCAGTCCTTGGCCATTGAGAGCAAGGCAAGCATTGATAACAGCCCTTAAAACTATTGACATGATATCATTTCAGTCTGCTCGGCCACAGTGGCACTGAGCTGCAATAAATTGAGATGAATGATCGGTCGATGACAATTTCCATAATCGTTATACCTTCCGTAATTCATCAAGGTAATGATACCCGCGCCCCTAATGTCACATTTATTCTATTTTGTGCACAGCGGCAGGCACAAAACGTGAACCCCCTCTTCCTCTGTCCCCTTTCAAAAGGATTGATTACATACCAACTGCTTTTTGCTCATGCTTGTGAGTGGGAGAGCAATGCGTTATTTGACCAAAAATAACAATGAAGGGGATGGGAAATGCAATTTAATTCCACTCATTCAACTTCCTCCCTCGCTGCCAGTGACAGGCAAACAGGAGGCCATTACAGTTCAGTACTGGCACTATTTCTAAACCAGAGAGGAAAGGAGAGCTTTCTGCTTCCTGGCTCACATCGAGATTCATCATTATCACATTTCTCTTCTCCTTTTTTCTTTTTTTTCCCCCCTTTCCAGTCATTAATGACGTAGTTCCTCTTGGACAATTATACGTCATTATTGGTGAACAATAGCAGTGTGAACGAGCGCTGTGATTAAATTACAGCCACAGTCATTCAAGATTAATTCCCCCCATGAGGTGCATATCACTGCAGACATGCATAAGCACACCTTGGAATAAAAAAAGATAAAACAGCTCCATTCACACAGACGGTAACTAGGGTCTGGGAATTTTTCAAACATGGAGACCAGTCGTTTCTGTCCTCTGCTATTTACCTCTGATGCCCCTGTGGTATGCCATCCTGTCTGCACCAGCTGTGCTGTGCATCGATTCAGAAAGTGGCAACGGACCATCAAATAAACTCAACACTACAGCTATAGAGTTTTGTTTGGTCTACAGTGAGTTTGAAATCATCAGAACTGACATAATTAAACTGTTTCACATTATTGTGGCAGAATGATGCGGTTACTGATATGCTCGGCTTAACCTGAGATTAAATTAACAACGTGTGTGACATGAACAGCTTTCTTATCTGACTGGTTTGTTATGACTGGAATATAATTATATTGATGAACTGTAATGACAAGAACAAGAGGGCACTTTGTACAATGTGTGTATTTTTATTATTTTTATTCTCTTCGTTGACACATCTACGGTGGCCGGTTAGTACTAAACAAGATTATATCATGTAAAACACTTATGTTGTCACAAGGAACATTAACATGATAGAAACCATGTTTACAAGCACAAAATAAAAGTACAATGCCTTAACATTTTAACAAGGGCAAATCCATGTTACGTTTCAGTAAAAAACAACTGTGTAAAATCTGAAACACTGTATATTAGTTTTCCATGTAAGCTCTTTTTTTATGTTTTATTGTGAAAATTCAATAAAATTGTTAAAAGGTTTTGCACTTCCTAGTCCCCATCTATATCTATGGAACACAAGTAATGAATAAAAACATAATTAAGTATTGAACTGAACAAAATAATACATATTCCCAATGAGGATATTACAATGTTGAAGTATAGTATACTGAAGAAAATCTAATAAATTAAAACAATAAAACTCAATAAAAGTTTTTTTAAAAGCTAATTGGACTGAAAAAGGTGGAAGTGTAAATCAGTATCAGCACAGAGTGACATGCAAACAGCAGGGAACTTTTACTGCAGATCACATGGATGGAAAGTTATAACCAACAAATAATTATCCAGTGCTGCAGAGATGCTCACTCTCTGTATAATATCCAAGATTATGCAGCCTGTTTACACTGCTAACCCACCCCCACTCCCCCATTATTCTCGCTGTTCTGTATGCCGTCTCTGTCTACCACTACAGCCTCAAAGGTTGGTGGAGAATTGCTGGAATCCTGAAGAGATTCTTGCAAATGTACCAGTGAAAAACATAATTATGCATTTTTATGGAAACTCCAAACTTATTTGGTTTATCTGCTGGTGTCAGATTCCAAACATCAAGATAAACATCAACTTAACTCAACGAAGATATATTTAATTAACAACCTAAAGGGATAATATAATGTTGCAGCATTAAACAAACAAACTGTATTAATTTATTTGCAGAAGCTGGTGCTGGTATTTTATGTTTGGCATGCCCTTCAGAAAAGCATACTTGTACTTTGGACAGCATACCTTTCCTTGATGTGCATGCACACCGGGAAATGTGTCAAAACTAAAATGTTAAAGTCTTTTTAATGTTTGCTATGGGATTAGGGTTAGGGGTACATTTGGGTTATGCTTCATTAGTATGCTATCATGAATAAAGAAACCTAAATAAACACATAAACCTACTAATCCGAGTATATAACAAGCTGTTCTGACAATGTGTGACAATCGGACAGAACACAGGTTGCACAACAGAAGCAATAGACATTTAGGATATATAATTAAACTAGGCTCAATGAATCCAAAACAAGGGTGTCCGGGCTTAGATGGATGCACAAAGTACAAGCGAGCATGAGAAGACGTGGACTTATCCAGCCAGATGAAACTTATCCTAGATAAGTGCGTCTTAATGGCTTCCTCAACAGAGCCTTGCGATATATCACAGGATCAGTGATCTACCATGGCAACACGGGCAGCACACTTTTCTCCGTCGGAGCAGGAAATCCTCCTGGAAGCTCACAAAGAAGTCAAGGAGCAAATAAAAGAAGAAGTGAAACACCACTAAGGTAATAAAGCAAAGACAGGAAGCATCGTAAAGTATTTCTGAGCAACTAAAAAGCAGAGATGTCCTCTGATCATAAACCTGTTAAAGATACAGGTGAAACTGACTGCAGATGTGAGAGAAATGATATAAATGTTCCGTGTATCTGGCTATAAAGCACTATCGTATGTTTTAATCTCTGGCCACAGAAAACTGCAACCCGAAAGAGGATCTATAGAATTGCAGATGAGAGAAATAACATCTTACAGGACACATTTTCACAGCCTTATTGCTTTGTCTCTGTCTTTGGTGCACTGGGTCGTGGACAAGTTGAGTCAGAATGACCAATATATCTCAGCTCGATCCCTTATCTTGGTTCTGGTGCCTGATTGGACACATTCTACTGTCTGTACTCAATGTGCAGACGGGTGTTCAGTTTGGTTCTTTGTCTTAAAAAATCCTTGCAAAATTACTCTTTGCTCAATCAATTCCAGAGGCTCTGGAGTCGTCTCAAGTACAAAGAAAACCTGCTGTATGCTGTTTACTTTATTTGACTGACTGCTGCTGGACCGTTTTACTAGAGATATCCTACAGAACAACAAAACAAACATATGTTCAAAGCTTTCCTGAAAATTTATCTGATTTTTAAAATATTTCTTTAAATATTTCTGTTCATGAATTATGTTTACAAAAAGAAAATATTGTTTCACAGCACCAAAAAAGCGTAAGATGTCATGTATAGTTTAAAGAAATCTATTAGTTAGATCATAAAAAAAACACATTAGAAAATCAACTTGTTTATTTATACCTTAGAATAAATAAAAGCGGATAGGTCTGCCAGGAAATAAAGACTTGTGAAAACAGTTGCTGAGCTTGTGCAGAGAATTCACACCAATTGTTCACAAATGCCTTGCAGCTTATTTGTCAGCTCCAACAGCCTGTGTGCACATAGTGATGCAAGACCTGTTATCATCCTCTTATGTTTCTATATTTTTCCTCTTGTGTTAGAGTTCAAGTGGAATGTCTCATTAAGCAGCAGCAGAAAGATCATTTTGTACAGAGTAGCATCAGAGCCTGACTCCTTGCAGAGCATTTCCACTCAGTCCCTTCAAACCTTTCCTGTGTCATTTTCTTATGCATTTTGTTTAATTAAACACTGTTTCCATCATTTCCACTATCAACATCAATTCTACTAATTATTTTATCAAGTGTCTGTGTGTTTTTTTTAAAACGCATCAATCTTAGTTTTATGTGAATTCACACTGTGGAAGTATGACTTCCCAGCACACCTTAAGATTCATGAAATAAACATTTTTCAGTGGGTCTAAAAGGCTGTTGACTTTAGATCATCCCATTTTTTGAGACTTTGCTTGCAGGTTGTTTTGTTTAGGTAACAAGCTCCCCTAAGCCACAAGCACTTATTAACCCTTGATGGGCATGCTATCGATTTATTTTAGAATCATGAAACAAACTGGCAAAATAAATGTCACAGTATCCGACTGGCTAGTGATAAACAGGAAGGAGGGGTCTTACTCACAAGCCAGTAAAGAGCAGTCGATGAATCAAGATTAAAATTAAAAATAGCCAAACAACTGGAACTTAAGTTTAGTATTAAGAGAAATAATTATCTCAACATCTTTCCAAGATAAGAAGAACTTTCCCAGCAGCTTAGCTGAGCACTACAGAGGGTAGAAGCAGCAGGGAGTGGATATAATTGAGCTGAAATTGGTCTCCCATGGCAATGATACTTTGTTCAATCTCCTGCTCTGTAGTGATTGGATGATCATTTCTCTCATTCCTCCTCTTGAAAGAGGTTGGAAAAAAAACATGTTTTAGGTTGCCTACAATCAAATCTCTGATAGGAGACATAATTCCTGCCTTAAGGGATAACAAGACGGTTTATCGGCTGGACACACAGCAGACCTGACTGCTTTGAATATTATCTGATATGGTTATGTCAACAACTATTCCTCACAGATTTACAAGCTGAACTCTTTGAATTCTTGCCTAGAATCAACTTCACACAATTTAAGTAAAGCGCACAAATGACGGTTAGCTGTTTTAGATGCACATAGATACAGACTCACTGAAAATCTGTTTTTTTTTTCTTTTGTCAACTGTGTGTAACCTTGTAGCAAGCCTAATGTTCTTACATGAAGCAGAAAATCAAAAGTTGTTTATATTTTCTGACCTAAACCAGCTTTTGAGTGGACTAATCAATTTCTCACGCGTCTGTTTTGGATCGATTTATACGTGTAGGAGAACAAAAAGTGGAGCTCGCAGGGGTTCCACAGGTGTCAACAAAGATACAGAGGCTTTTAAAAGAGAGCATAGATGAGCCTTCTAAAAAAAAAGTCTTTATCCCCTTTTTGTTTTTTAATTAAAGTAATACTAAGCACAATTCTGGCCAGCAAATGTGACTCTTATACCTTGAGATAAGCCTGTAGCTTTTCAACATCATTCCCTGGCATGAACCTCGCCTCACCATTCTTCAATAATAAAATTATTTTGACAGAACCTCATCCAACACAATTACAACATAATAAAATCCCAAAACTGTAAGCTATTTTCAAGGTGATGATTCATAAATGACTGAAACCTTGCCATCATATGTGTGATAAATTTTATAATCTGGATTTAAAGGATTAATATCCCCTTTCTGTGGAGTGTCACACTGTCATCCTTGGTTTTTATGTAAAGCTGTTTGATATAAATATTAGTGATGACAATATAGTGAGATTGTCGAATGATGTAGACATTCTCTGGAAATTCACTTTGAAATTTAAAGTCAGTTTCATTAATATTTAGGTCAGTTTCTGTAGATCATGCAATAAGAAGGATATGTAATTTAACAATTGTTCAGAAGTTATCAAAAACACTGGCTTCAATCTTAATTTGTCTTTATTGAAAAGTCTTAAATTATAAACACTGAAACAGCAAGTCACAAACCAGTTGGGCTAATACAAAAAAGCACATTGCTTAATTTTAATTGCAATATTTGCACTTGTTTTCTGACAAAATGTCTGAGAAGCCACAATGTCATTTCATGACAGATAGAATGCTGGTCCACAAAGGCTATGTAGCAATTTTACAGTAAAGGTTTAATAGACACATCACAATATTGATGTTGATGGCTTGCACACTTGACTGTGACAAAAATTACTTTTCTACTCCACTCCCACTCACTAATGGACTTAAAAGCATGTAGTTGGAATTGAATGTTAAAAAATACATGGTTCGAGTAAGAGAATCATTCATTGTCACATACTATACAGCAGAATGCGCAATGATCCTAGTTTCTGCCACATGACCAACCCTGTCCAATTTTGCCTGGTCAGTGAAACTGCAGCACATGTCCTCATGTCTTACGTGACACAGAGCAGAGTTTTATTTATCTGAGCTAATAAACAACACAAAACAATTAAGATTTTGCCACAAGCTGGGCAGCAACCTCCTCATGCTTCAACTAAGCTACCAAATCTTTTGACTATACTGCTAAAAAAATGTTGTGGTCTAGCTTCATAAAAGGAGACCTTCCTCACATGTCTGCACAATGCCATGGCTGACTGAATCGTCGGAGAAGAAAAGCCTTGATTGGTCTGAGGGTGGCCGAAGCAGAGGAAAGGTAGCCGGGAGAGTTAATGTCAATCATTTCGCAATTGTGTGTCTTCTGCAGAGGCATAATACTATTGGGATCTGCTCTGTTGGATCAGTCACGTATAACCACTGCGTGTGAGCACTAACAAACTTATATTGTCTACCAGCGAATCTGTCTCAATCTAGCCTCACTATCTGCTGCTGACATTGTGAAGGGGTACAGACCTATTATTAAAAAAATGTGATAAATTGTTCCTAGATATTTGTTTTGAAGATGTCTAAAAAGAATGAATGTAAATGAAATTATACATATTGTTAAAAGTAGCTGATAAACATTCAAGGGTTTAACTACAACAAATGTCTCTTTTTGTTACATGTTACAAATGGAAAAATCCTTTTTGTCCTCCTGCACAATGACAACCAGTTGTGTATCAAAGTTGTGAACTCTGGTCCGCTATATGTCTCAGTTTGCTTCAAGGTTTATACACAAGGTTTAATATGTTTGACTGAGAGCTTCATGAAAGCAAACTTTGATTGGAACGATGTTGCATTCCCCACATGTACTGAGTCTGGTATGAACTATATGACCTACCTCCACAACTGCTTTGTATTCATACTTTCCTTCAGCTGTGTTTTATCGTTTTTTCCACAAGTTACTTCAAAAAGAACATAAAAAGTTCATAATTGAAGGTAAAAGTAAACAGAAGAGCAACTGATTGCACATGGGGCCTTATCAATCATTTTTATTGTCTGTTTGGATTTTAGGACATTTTAAAATAGATTTTTTATCTATCAATGTTTTTGTTATTATTTACTCTCATGGTAGTGCTGTTAACCAGTACATAATGTAGCTGAAAACAAGTCCTTTTTACATATTGCTCTGGAACAAATAAATATGTGCTCTGAAACAAAAGACTTATTTTTTATTTAATTTCATTAGTCAATTTGAAAAATCAAATAAATTACAACAACAATAATAAAAAAACAAACAAAAAAAAAACCCCTTTGCTTCTGAGTTTTTCGCTTGACTGACATTTCTTATAATTAATTCATGGCAGTGACAAGGCCGGATGACTCTAGGGGCGTGGGTTAATTTGTCAGGAGGCCTGCTGAGCCATGAATGCTGGTGCAATGACATGGCAGAATGTCACCATTTCATTGTGGGAAGGAAAGAAATAGGTCATGAAAGGGCTTGCCGTTTTGGACCAGCATCTATTATACCAAAGAGATGTAATGCTTAATATGCTCACTGAAAACCTGGATATAACCTAAACTATGTTTAAACTAAAGTTAATGTAGATCTTCTGCTTACATTTTGATTTTGTTGGTGCTTGAGTTTTTGTTTTTAAAAGAAAGGATTGAAATCAGTTTTTTATGTAACTCCAGCTCTAACACTGGCTGAAAACTAAATTGCTATATTATATATTGACTTTTTAAATCAAGGCAATTATTTCCATTTACTCCCAAACAGAAAGGAAAATTATGCTGCATTTATCTTCTTGAAAGCCACTGATTAGGTACGTAAACATTTATGACTACTGGTAAAAATATCATCCTTTTATAGAAACTGTTATGAGCCTTTTTAGTAGTACTTTGATAGAAAATACATGATACTCTGAAAGGCAGCATCATACATGATATAGAATATCACTTTTAATATCACTATAGCACTTTTTGATTACCAAAGTGTAGATTGAAGGATTCAGATTTGTTTTAAAAGTTCCAAGCAAAACTTTTTAAGACTCAAGCAAAATAACAAAATTAAAAACAAAACTTTCTAAAACTCAAGCATAATAAATAATCTCAAAATCAAAAATTATCAATAGTCATGAAAAATATTAAGCTTTTGTTTACTTAAATTCAGCCGTTTTGTTTTCAGATTACTCGTCCTCTTTCTCTCTTCTCTCTCTCTTTTGGTTGTGGTTCACAGGTTTTGGTTTTGATTCTCGATTCTCGGTTTAATTTCTGACACAAACCTTTCGAGGGGCGCATTCTGATTGGCTGGTGGGTTTTTGAGTAGAGGATGAGGAAACTGCAAACAAAACAACTGAATTTAATTCAACAAAAACGTAATAGTTTTTATGACGATTGATCATTTTTGAATTTGAGATCATTTATTTTTGAAACTTTGAAACAAATCTGATTCCATATTTATTTTGCTATGTTGTGTATTATTTTACTGTAATGAAGATCATCTTTGAAAATATGAAAACATCCATCCATTCATTATCTACTGCTTCATCCCTAACGGAGTCGCGGGGGGGGGCTGGAGCCTATCCCAGCAGTCAACGGGCGAGAGGCGGGGTACACCCTGGACGGGACGCCAGTCCATCGCAGGAAAATATGAAAACAAATAGGGGGAAAAAAATAAACCTGCAAAGATTATTTTTTGAGGCTTGTAAAACTCCTCAAGGTTCCTTCTAAGCAGGACAAGCCATCCTACCACCCAACAGAAAGAGACATGATAAAAAGCCCTTAGCACTGCCAAAATCTGCAAAGTCTCAACTCCCAATCAAGCTGAGCATCCACAGGTTACCTGAAACAAATCCAGAGCAAAAACTCACAAAACACAGATGATGCAAAGCCAATGCCAATGCTGCCAGACACTGGGCATAAAACCCCAACAGAATAAAGCAGCTCTGGAAGCCCGAGGAGGACCTGAACAATATCAGACAGACAGTTTTATTTCATGAGATATAGTTGGTATTCTTTTAACTGAGAACTAAACAATAGCATGTAAGGCATGTATTTTGATTAAATGGGTTAATCTAAGAAGCCAACCAAATGTTTGAGACTACACATGCTTATCTGGATTCAGCTATGCTATGATAAGCTCTAAACCTTTTATAAGACATAAAAAAGCTCTTTACATAAATTCTGGAGTAGTTGGAGCTTTTTTTTTCACCGAGACTGGAGACTTCACAGTAAACAGTTCAGGGGGGCAAAAGACACATGAGGCTCATTAAGTATTGAAATAATCACCATGATACATTAACCATAAGCAGTTACGGTAATGGGGCTGAACATGACCTGTTATGCCAATGATGTCATTAATTAAGCTTATTACTTCAAGTTTTAATTAGCAGATATTTCTGTCATTGTTTTTGTCTTCACCTGGGTGGTAATAAAATGAGCTAGAGGGATGAAAATCTATGTGTGACATTATCTGTATTATTTACAGGACATGTTTTCGGCTCATCTCTCTCCGGGTAAAGCACAAGCAAATAAACTACACCACCTCTTACCTATATTGTTGTTTTCAAAACCATTTTCCCCAATTTAGTTGCTTGGCAACCAGAAGTTCAAGGCACACATGTAACTTCTCGTACCCGGAGAGCTGTGTTTATGTGTTGTGCATAAGTTGAACACATGGGTCTTGTACAATCACCGTTTCACCAAAACCTTGCAATTTATAAGGAAAAAAAACCTTACTTGCCTCTTTTAGCTACAGGGAGACCAGAAAGTAGAAAGTGGGCACTAAACTGAACATCAAGAGGCAATTCACCATCTACGAAGTACAGGTCAGCAGTGTCATGGAGTATACTTCACTGTGATGGATGAGTGCTCAACCTACTCGTCTTGGGATGAAGAAGGTTTTGAAAATTACTGAAGTACAAGTCTCCTGATGGCCATCCATAACTGGCAGCAGCCTCAAACGTCAGTTTTTTGCCATCTTGTAACAACTTGCCCATCCACAACTTGCCTTGCTCCCCCTTCTCCCCCCAGGTGTTGCACAGTTTGCCATACCAGAACACTGTATCTTTCCCACCACTCATGAGCGCATACACTTTGGACAAAAGATTAATCCAAACTGCTGTCCGACTATGGAGTGGCCTCTGAGAGGAGTGTGTTGGCTAGATAACACACAGTGGTCTCCAAACCCTTGAGGGTGAATGAATAGAAAACTTCCTGACCACACTGTTAGCAAAATTTTACTGTTGAACTGCAGTGAACCATGTGATTGGTCAGCCACTGTACCATATATGCACATTTTACTCAGCTAATGATCACAATCACAATCAATTACAGAAAAAAAACCCAAATCATTCAGTTTAGGGTTATTGCAAAGTTTGATTTGCTCACTATGCAACTTTGCAACTTAGGTATGTGAGAAAGTACAATATAGTCTCGGGAACCTTGGCAGCTTTAAAAGATTCTGTTGAAAATAAGAATACTCATACACAACCATAATATTTTAAAGTTAGACTAAAAGGTCTTTGCAACCTGTTTTAGGTTAGATTTCTGCTACTGTAGCCAGAAGTCTAACCTGAATCCGGCTTCTCTCAAAAACAAAATGTATGATCTCTCACAAAAGAAAAAAATATTAATTAATTAATTAATTAAATAAATAAATAAATAAATAAATAAATATGCAGGGTTATTTGTGTTTATCTAATGAATTCTTGAGGTATTCAACACGATAGTAAATCAATGGTGGTGCTCTAACTTGTTATCTGTTGACGTTTTCTGGTTCTAAAGCAAGAAAAGATAAACAAACTAACAAAAAAACAAAACAAAAAAAACTATTTTAAAAAGGGAAAAATGCTGGATATTAAAAAAAAAAAAAAAACATACATTTATATACTTTTCGTTCCACTTCTTCAAATTTAGGGTTGCAGTAAAGCTGGAACCAGCAGCTATTAACAAGCAAAAGGCAGGTTACATACTGGACAGGTCACCAATCCAATGCAGGGTCAACAAAGACATAAACAGCCAATCATGTTCAGTCACTCCGATGGAGAATTTATGGTTACCAATTAACCTAACATTCATGTCATTTATAAATCATTAGATCATACTGAATGAAAACTGAACACTGACTCATGGATTTTTTCATTTACTTGATTAAAAGGATAATTATATTCTCCTATTACGAATTGACCACTGATATTGATATTTTTTGATACAACAAGAAGTATAGTATGACCCTGAACAGTCAATGAGGAAGCTGCTCTGAATGGGCTTTCTAATCAGGTATTTCACTCATTAAAATCAACATTATCAGTGGTTATTAGCCCATTTGTATGAGACAGTGTGCTGTTTTCATTGATCCTCTTATAAGCAGCACTAATACAGGAAGACTTTCAGTCCTGTCTGCTGAGAATTCAAGCTGCTAGTGAACCTTAAATCCTCAAATTATGCAGCATTTTCAGGATGAACGACAAAAAATTAAGACGTCTGAATGGTGAATGTGTCTAAATCAACAAAAGCTGCTTCTCATTCCCAATGCACCTTGAACAAAATAGATTATTGAGTAGCAAAACTAAACAGTATAGAATTTTTTTTTGGTTTATTTTTTAAAGACTCATTGGTCTTGTGAGATCATAGCTAACATGTATCATGGACAGCATGGCATGTTTTTAATTTTACTGGGCAATCTGCCATAAATATGCTGCATTGTCTACATCTAGTTTATACATGTAACTCCAGCATGCAGGAGGTTTTTGCTGTCATCTTTTTTTTAAATACAATTTGCAATGTCTCTCAATAAGGCACTTAAATATTTTGACCTGTTTTTATGTTACAGTGGCAACTTGTAGAAATTACACTTATCCACTGGGATAGTAAAAAAAAAAACACTGTCTGATATCAATCTAAAAAATCCAGTTTACATTCCACCTTCACCTCAAAAAACCTTGTCATCCCATGTTTTTTTTTTACATTTTTTTCTCAATTTCTCAAATACAGTTAAGCCTGTACTGTATACGTACCTTTCCCTGCTGGGACTGCGCCCAAGAATCCCACCCCGGACTATCTGGAACAAGTGGTCGCCCCTGCAACTTGACACTTTGACAATGGATTAATGGAAGTAAAAGGATGGAGGGATGGATAATAGTCGTGAGTTTACACATTCACCTCATCAGAGAGCAAAACTTTCATAGTTCACCAAGAAATAGAAGCTTTTTTCTTCACAACCTTCTTCAACTGAATGTATCCTATTCACATATTGTTGTCACTGTCAGAAGTTTTTTGTTGAATAAATAGGCAGGATGAATGAATGTGCAGCCTGTGCAGGTGCACTGATCTCTTGTGCTGCTGGAAATACAAATCAAAGCCATCAAACATTGTGGATATTTTTTTGTACAGAATTCTTTAAAGAAATAAAAAATACTACACAAGAAAAAACCTAAATATCCGTTATGTGCTGAAATTAACAGATTTCTGAGAAGAGTTAGATAGAAAGACAGTGGTCATGTGTTCTATAAAAGAATCCATGTTTAAAACAAACATAAAAAAACACAAACATGACAAACAAAATGACAAATAATGCTTGTTATAGGTGCTGAATAGAAAGATAAAACAGGTAT
>JBAMIG010000007.1:8836889-8847305 GCA_037177335.1 Kiunga ballochi | reverse complement strand
AGGGGTGAGGGGGTTGTTTTCCCCCCCCCCCCCCCCCCCCCACACACACACACACACACACACACACACACACACACACCCGCCCCCTCCCCTCATTGAATTTTTTGAGTACCACATTACTTCTGCTCAAGCGTGTTGAGTGTGTGTTGGGTGCTCATAAAATACCATTGAGTTACTTGGGCATTTGGAAATGTATTTTATAACTGCACACTGATCACATTGGATCTCGTTTCTGTCTGACCTTCATTGGGGTCCGAGTGTTTTTTTTAGTGTGTGTGTGTGTGCGGATTAAGTGCCAGTGGCACTCGTTTTTTTTCTTGGTTTTGTTTTGTTTTGTTTTTGGATTAATAAGAATTTAATCACTCCTATTCCATTCAATTCATTCCAAATTAAAGTATTCTTCTTTGAATTCACATGAAACTAGCCATTTGAATTGATAGTTTACATGGTTACATGTTTGTTCTCCTCATAACTCTGCTTAAGATCCAAGGGTTTGGTAGAGTTCTGATTAAACCAAGTGTAGACAAGACGTGCTTAACCATCCATCCATTTTTTATAGCCTATTTCCGAACGGAGTTGCGGGACGGCTGGAGCCAATCTCAGCTCAAGATGCTTATGTATACCGGAAATAAACAAACTGCTCTTCCTGGTTCTTTTTTTTTGGAAAACATCATAACACGTGATATTTTTACTTAAATTTTGATATATTTTTGGAGAACCAGCTCCGAACCAGTAACCTCTCTCTGTGGAGTTTGCATGTTCTGCATGTGTGTGTATGGTTGTTTGTTTATGTGTGATAGTCCTGTGATGGACTGGCGACCTGTCCAGAGGGTACTCCGCCTCTTGCCAAATGTCACATGAAATTGGTTCCATCCCCCCCGCGACCCCGTTCGGGATTAAGCGGTAGAAAATGGATGGATGGATTGAGTACCAGCTCCAGATATGCATACTACTCTTTTTAAGCAGCCGAGGAGGAACAGGAAAACAGAGTACTGAAGATGGGAGTCAAAAGACTGCACATTTGTATCATCACGACAGGACACAATGACAAGTATGCAAAAAGCAACTAGAAGTAACTTCCGAGGAATGAACGTTAACCTGATTGAGTAATTAATTAGTTTGGATTTAAAATGACAATTAATCATCCACTTACTTTTTTATGAATTGTCTTTTACATTTGGATTTAGGGTCTTTACATGGTCATTTTTAATCACTTAAAGCAGATTAAACTTTCTATTCAAATCTAAAACACTTATATAAATGTGTTCAATAACAGATGCCATGCCATTGTAATCCCAAAGAAGGACAAAGGATGATCAGCAAAGCTTCCTGTTTCCTTCTTGGTCTCTTCTGGCAAAGCTACTCTCAATGTATAACCAAACCTTTTGAACTAGTCCTGCAGGTGTGTCACAGGAAAGAACATTAAATGTTGGTTTTAATTTGAAACAGTCTCACTGTTTTCAAATTAGTTGCTGCTCTTGTTATTCTCTAACTTTAACATGGACTTAACAATGCTGCTCAAATTTAAATTCAATGTCAGCAAGTAGTTTGCCAATTTGCATTAAAATTCTGACAACATTAATAACAGCCACTGAAAACCCTGTGGTGTCAGACCACATAGTTGTGTGTTCCAGTAGCCAGAGTGTTTAAACACTACCATGTCAGATCTTGTTTTTATACCATCACTCGAGATGCAATCTGTGATTCTTGAGTTCGGCAAGTGTTAACCAAATGTTTATCCTCTGAGAAGTTGTTCTTACCATGGGAGCTCTCATTAGCTCTGACATCAGAAGCAAAGGCTATGCATCACATGTTTGATCTTTTTCAATTTACTTTACCTTGGTGGGGATGTTCTGTCCCACACGCTTTGATTTGTACATGTCGGGTTCGTATTTGTGAAAATTCTGCACGCAATTCTTAGATGTCGACTGCAAGCCGACACGTTTTTCCCTTCCTGTTTAAACTACCTATAGCAGTGGTTTTGGTTCTCTCCAATCTTAGTCCGGCTCTAATTAGCAGTTGTGAACATCTGATGAGGACAACAACATCTTTGTCACTCTGCAGGGGGTAGCAGAGGGCCAAACAGCACTTTGCTCGAAACTGAAAAACAGCGGATCACTCCAGTTTTAACAGCTATATTTAGCCTCACTACAAAACTGGCAAAACTAGGGGACTACAATTAGAGTGACATGTGTTTGTAATGAATTTAAAGTGAGCGTGTATCTCTTAAGGTGGGGGAAACCATAGGCAAGGTGCCACTTACCATGAGAAAGATGCACCTACAACCAACAGGCATGTGCTATGAACAGTTTTAGACATTTTGGGATATAGAGCACTGTTGAGCACATTAGCCTATCCTTTTGATTCTCGTCCCGCTTTAGGGAGAAATGTTCAAAGCTCTTTCATGGGAAAATGCCGCCTGCTTTCAAAGACCCCCTGCTGCTTGTGTCAGAGCAGCAACTCTCTCTGTGCTCCATAAATTAAAGTCATCTCAAATGTCTCGTGGCATAAATTGGAGCTTCATACCAACTCATACCCATTAATTATACTATAGTAAAACCTTTGGTACATTGTCATACATTGCAAAAGGTTTTCAAACAAACTCTGTGTCTTTTCCCAAAATACGTTTCACATTTATCTCATAAATATTTAAGTGTTTTGAATAGAAGAAGTACTTGTGATTGCATTTCAGCTATTAAATCTATTGTATTAAAAATCATTTAATGTTTAAGCAGTCTGCAAATAATTCTAGTTGCAGTTAATTTCTGCTTTTTGTGAGCTGCAAAACAAACAAACATAAAAAACAACAACAAAAAAGTCTGTGTTAAATAGAATATTGAATTAAACTGAAAAAAAAAATTCTCTTGGGAATACACACTACGGCATATTTCTAAAACCCAAGATGAGGGAGAATTGATTACATGATCCTGTCTTCTGTTGGCCTAATTAAAGATGTTCTGCATTCTGTTTGCATGCCAAGTCATCCTGATCTGTGTAACAGCACATCTCATCTTTTTTTTTTCCTGAATTTTTGCAAAACAAATTAGTTAATTCACTGAGTTCTTTGTGGTTTGACCACTGAGAGATTGTACTTGTCATGTTGATTGAGGAGTATTTCTGCTTTGTGTGACAATTAGGAACACATAGACACAAAAACATCAGTGTGATTTTCTACTCTCTTCACAACATGACATCATGTATTATTTCGTCAGTGTAGAGAACTGGAAATGACACAGCCTTCACAGTAAAAACATGCTGGGAAACTGTCATGGCTTTATTATTAACTTGGCTTCTTTCCGCTCATTTATAATGCACAACAATAAAACAGATGGTGAGGCATAAATAAAAGTCAATGCCATTGATTAGCGATAGGTGCCAATCAAAGTGCTGCCGCTGATGACTTTGATGATGAGAGAACGCAGAGTTAACATGCTTCATTATGCTTCCTCATTATCTAGAGAGATGCACGCCAGCAAGTTTCGACAAATGGACCTCTCGCCTTCACAACAACTTCATTTGAATCCAAATCAATAATTCTCTCTCCAACCTGAAAGAAAACAGTAATCAAAACAGGGAGCACAATACTCTCAGCACTCCAGAGGACTTTTTTTTTTCTCTCCAATAAATTGAATTTGGAAATCAGCATGGCTAAAACAAATCTTTACTAAGCAAATGAGCCTACATTGTCTTTTGGAATCTGAATTCTTTGGGGAGTGGAGAAATGTCCGACCCTGATTGGAAGCTCTACTGCCAAGAGAACAATTCAGTTGCGGCGCTTAGATTAGTTATTTGTCTCAATCTTCTAAATAATTCCTCCTACATTAATTCCAATTAAAAACAATTGAACTGGCGGTGTTTTAGGATGCAGCAAAAGCAGCTGTTATTCCTCAAAAGGTACTGAACATGATTTAATTTCTTGAGTCTAAACTAGTTTCAATTTAACACCCAAAGTGCACTTAACCTTTCTATAAAATGAAAAATGAAATTCTTTGAACTAAATGTGTTGTCCCGGCTGAAATTAGACCAAAACCCCTCATGGAAACTATATACAAAGAGTTTTCACGCAGTTAAACAGTTTACCTTTATCTACCTCTGGTCAAACTTTCTTGGAGTTCTTTAAAGGATAAATACGGTTTTTTTCTTTCCACTGTCTTTCTTCCCTTTTTTAATGTTTTTTTTTTTATTTTGGTCGAGTCTAGCAAAATAAGTAAATCATGCGGAATAAATGTTAATCCAAATTAAATAATAAATAAAGAAGTCTGACTACCAAGAGGATCTCTGTATATACATATACACATGAAGATTCTCTTGGGAAAGTCACTTTGCTCAGCACAATAAAACAGTAGACCATCATTCTGCCTGCTCTGATGCTGGACAAAAAAATGTAAAATATAATTTATTGTCAAGCTTTTTCTTCTTTTAAAACAAGAGTTATGGGTCGGAATAGATTTGGTGCGCTGTGTAGCCCCTAGCCACTTCCTGGTTCCTAACCAATCATGAGTAAATACCTCAGGTTGCATCAGTGCAGCATTGGTATTTAAAGTTTAACTAACTAACTCCAGCCCAAACACAGACATGGGCGATGCTAACAGACACAAACACAGGGGTGTGGCCAAGTGTGGGGGGATAAAATAAACAGATGGACAAGTATGAATAAAATGCTAACCGGAAAAAACGGTTTTGATCATGCTTTAAATTCTATCTCTAAAATCTGTGTCTGCAAGACGCATGTATACCAAAGTCACTGCCTGTGATGTAGACAAGTACCAAGATGTACCTCTTTGGTCAAAAGGAAAATTGAACTGCAGTAGCCACATTTCTACCTTAAAAAGGCAGCACTAAGATACTTTTAGATCAACGTTTGTCGAATTAAACAGGTTTACATGAAAATGTCAATAATTGCACATTAACAAGTTAGAGCCCAATTTAGACAATTTAATGGCAAAAAAAAAGAAAAGTCTGGAGTGTTAGTTACACTTTAATGTTGGCAAAAGAGCTGCACCATGCAGGTATAGAAAGACGCAAACCAGAATTATCTTAAGTAAAACCTAAGAAGCCTTGGCATATTTCCAAAATAGCAAATTATCAAAAGCAGATTGAATAAAATAGCGATCAATATTGGAGACTCAATTTAAATAGTGGGCAATTGTGATAGAACAAGTATATGTAGGTATGGATGTAGCCCTAACAAAATCTCTACTCAAAGAGCCAAGCATTGGAACTTTGCTTAAAAGTAACTAAAAAGTTTCACTTACAGAGCATTTTAGTTTGTTAATTTGTTGCTCAGGACTAATTAAATTATATTGTCTGAGTGTAATTGACTGATTAGTTAAACAATTATTGGCTTATTAGTTTACAACAACGGATGTAGCCTAATGATGTCTTGGCCAAGCAAATTTTGCGTTTGGCTTCATTATCTAGGTATTTAATTAGGAAATCTAAAGGAAAATAGCTGCCGGTAGCATTTGATAACTTATCTTACATTTACATGATATTTTCTACTAATATAAATTAGTGCAGTAAAATAGTACATAAAAAATAGGGCAAAAAAAAAAAATAGCACTAGCTGTTGGTTGATCTAAGCAAAAATTTAAATCTGAGTGTCTGCTGTATGTGTGGGGTCAGCCCATTTTATAGCTGCAACAATCTGTGCACAGCTGCTCATGGACATTTCCTATTGTCAGCAGTAGGTCATTGGCCATTTTTGGATCTACGTCTATTTGTACAAGCTAAAACTTTGTATTTCAACAATATCAAGCTATGGTTTTAACCAGAGAACAACTAGGTTTTAGAAAGTGTTAATGATTAGGCAACCATCTGTATGAAGGTGAGCAAATCTCCTTGACATGGAGAAGCAGACTATTTTTCTTAAAAATACCAAAAAAAAAAAAAGTAAAATCTAACTCAGCGACACTGTTTCTGCAGCAAAAGCCAGGGAGGAATGCTGACAGAAAATTGCCTCCGTTAATGTGCAAGTTTGTCACATCATCCATTATTAATTAATGGGACAATATAAACTGATAGTACTCAGACTGCTGTGTTACAGCACAAACATTAATGGGAATGCTTTGTTTACGTTGTATTTCCCAGTAATTTAAATGATCCAGTCTCCCATGTGAGCCTGTTTTGTGTTGGAATATCAATTCCACCATGAATGCACTGATAGTTTTGTAACATAACTCAGAGATTTTGTAGTATGTTGTGTGTGAAAAAGAATTATCACTGTTATTAACCTCCATTTCAGAAGCAACCTCAGTGGAGATAGAAGGACTTTTGAGCAAGAAAAAAAACTAATATAAAAACATAATTCTGAGTGATCAAAGACGAGGCTTTATCACGGTATGTGTTGTATGAATGAAAGGAGCACAGAGTACATGCCTTCGGAGAACATGCCAAAGTTTCCACTAAGTAACATAAAACTGAAATAATGTGACAAATGGTGTGTCCACTAATTAGCATCACAGGAGAACACCATTGAAAACAAAACAAAACAAAAGAACAAAAAGGGCCAGATTGGAATTTGCCAAACAACATGTTGACATGCCACAAAGCTTCTGGCAGAATGTCCTACGGCCAGATGAGACAAAAATGGAACTTTTTTTTTTGCCAAGGCACATCAGCTCTATGTTCAGACGGAAAAATGAATGTGATGCATATGAAGAAAAAAACACACAGCTGGCACAGGGTGTCTTGAATTGGTGCAGGGAACAATGAAATCTCAAGACTATCAAGGGGGAGAGAAATGTGCCGGCCAGTGTTGGAAAGATTGGTCTCAGTCACGGATCATGGGTCTTGCAGCAGGACAATGACCCAAGACGAGGCTAAAAACACGAAAGAATGGCTAAGAGGAAAACATTGGCCTGTTCTAAAATGGCCTTCTATGAGCCTGGACCAAAATGTTTTTGTGCATCTGTGGAAGGAGCTGAAATATGCTGTCTGGAAAAGTCATCATTCAAACCTGAGACATTTGGAGCAGTTTGCTCATGAGGGGTGAGCCAAAATACCTGCAGAGAGGTGTAGACATCTCACTGACAGTTACGGGAAACATTTGTTTGCAGTGATTGCTTCCAAAGGTTGTGCAACAAAATAAAAGGTACCGTTAATATTCTCTAGGCTTGCTGTGAGTTTTTTTTTTCTTGTTTTTTGCAGCATAGTTGGAAAGCAATGTCTGACTTTAATTGTTTGAATATTGTTAAAATATCATAGAACTTTTACCAACTTTGCCAGATAAAAGTTATATGTTCGCATGCCCAAATTTTGTCCACCTGTGTGTGTGTGTGTGTGTGTGTTGAATAATGCACAATTCAACAGTCAACAGAAGCACTCTATGAGAAATACAACATATTCAAAACAAAACAAAAAAACAACACAATTTTTTACACATCTGTGGTTTGAAAAATAAACCTTAATATTTTGTTGAATAAGCTTTTTTCAAACATTAGATGGTGATTTGTCAGCACGGTCTAGTCAAGACCAAAAATTATACTGAGCATATTAGCATAAATTTAAACAGTGATTGGATGGTTTTACTTTCAGTGTCAAGGCTAAACTGTGACTTTAGAAGTGGCCTTTCTTGGGGTAGGACAGGAAGTGCTTTCAGCCTGATGCTTTTTTTTTACTTCTTATCAAAACTATATATTTTTATTCTTTGTTTAAATTAAAAAGAAAAGACAGACATTGGTGAACCAAAAAAGCAGTTTGAGGTTTATAGGGTTTAAGCTTTATAAATGACTGTATATAGTTCACTACTGAAATGACTGAAGCATGATCCACAAATAAAGAATTATTTTATTTTTACTGAGACTAAAATAATTTGTCATTCTCAGTGTTACTAATCCTTCAGGACAAGTCAGAAAATGTTGCTTTTGGCAACACTTTTTGACTTATTGCTTTCTGTCTGTGTTATAAAGGCTGGATTGACAACAGATATTCCTCTGTTGCAGAAATTCTGATCTAAGTTGTCAAAAGACTTGACAAATTGCTTCATAACCAGCCATTTCAAAAGCAGCTGTTGTCATATCTGTTAACCATCAACAAGAAGAGATTTGTTATTGTTCAGGACGATCCACATTCCCACTTTGACTTGCAAACAGCTACTTATTCAATTATCATCACTGTATACTGTCATAGATTTATAGTGTGAAGAATTGCTAAAATGATCTATTTATGTGTCTCAAAGGCATATTTAATCTTCTTTATCTAAATTATTGGGATGCATGTAACAATATCAAGCTTTCTCCACAAAGCCGCTTTCCTCACGGTCGCTTAAAACTATATTTTATTAACAAAAACTCATACAAACATATTACATGTGGTTTTAAATCCTACTCTCCCTGTTAAATTTATACATGTTGAAATACATAGCAATCAAACAAGATCCAGATGTTGCAATTTTGTAGTGATGTGCACAAGTTCTCTTTGTAGCTTTTGTAAATCCTGGACCTATTTACTTGTTTAGACACACGGCATGTGGATAAATATACATATTTACTTTATCTGTTGTCAGGCACAACCTGCATAGGAATGACCTCTTAAATATCAAAGAAAATGGACACTGAAGTATTAGAGACAACCATTAAGCCATAGAAGACAAGGATTAGATGTTTTTGCACTGCCAGTGCAAGCATTGTTTTTGCTAATGAGCCCATTTTCTGGTATAATTTTCTCTAAGTAGGTTGTTTACAAACCCACTGACTGTCATTACTTTACTAGCTAAATGAAGTGCAGTGTTTATACAGACAAAAGATGACTAAAACTGATTGATAATGTGACCTTTTATCCATTTACAACTTAGAGAAAATAAGGTAATGTAAACAGCTGATGAGCAGGACCTTAGGTGAGTAAGTCAATTATGTGAACTTTAATCTGCTGATTAGCTGCTATTATCTGTATTTGTTCATCAAAACTAACAAAAATCTTATTGATTTATATGGCCCCATATACTATGAAACATAGATATGAATAAATAGTTGTTCATGTAAGTTATCTTAAAGAAAATGCAGAAAAAAGAATTACTTCTAAAAAAAAAGCCATTGTGTTATGGATGTAAAAGGACACATATTCTAATAGATCCAGCTTAAAGAAAATAAACAGAATGTGACTTTTTCTTGAAAAGATAAATATTATGCATCCAGTTTGTGACATGCCTAACTGAAGAGCAGCTCAGTCCAACAAAGACATAATAAATATTGACTGTGTAACACAAGCCTGCGACTGAGGAAGAAGGCAAAACGAGGTATTGATTGTAACAGAAAGAGTGATACTGCATTACACAGACATTGTTCAAAGCTGAGAGAACATTTAAAGTGACACAAGGTACAAGAATGATCTGTTCTCTGTTATTTGTGAGAGCAGGACGCAGAGATCTAATGGAGCGATTATTTCACAGTGCTAACAAGTAAAGATTAATTGGAAAATGAAGGAGATATTTGTATGGATGCAACAATAAATAATTTACATACAAGCCTTTGCCATTTGTAAAAAACACAAATTTGTTTCCAGTGAATATGAACAATTATTTGGCTCAGTTTATGAGTGAAAGCAAGAGAATAAATAAAACTATTAGTTTTATTACTGTTTATACAACTTATACAAAGATATTTAAATGGGATGTAGTTTTCCAATTATTTGATAACAATCCCTGTCAAAAGTCTTTAGACAATTCATGAAGATCCTTGAGGAATCAAAGTGGAATTTATCTTATTTCTGAACATATCCTACATGATTTACAGCCTGAAGAAAGATCTGTAGGCCAAGTTCTTCCTTGCTCCAAATTTGTTTTGGCACTCCGAGGGTTCAAGAGTAATTTTGTGATAACTGCATATATTAATAAAAGGCGTGATGACACAAGACCTAAGAAGCAATTATTTACTCATTAAATGGGTTAGCAGGTTGGCCTTAAGCTGAAAAGGCTAATTAATAAGGTGGTTGGCTCAATCCCTGACGGCAGGCAGTATTCCCAGAGTAAGCCAATGACTCAGGGCATACAAACGTTTCTTCTTTATAGTGAAAGAAGACACATGCAAGTCAATGACATGGATGCTTGACCCTGAAATATAGTCAAACAAAGAGCAAAAAGGAAAACTGACTTTCTAATTATCATTATTAAAACACATCATGTAAAGGACTAAAAAAAAAGTTAAAGTTTAACATTTCATTATGCTTCTGAATATCAGAATGTTTTTTATATTTGATTCACACAAATGTGTCTATTTAGTGAAACTGCACTGCAGTTTTGTTGCAAAAGTATGTTTTAGTTTTACCTTGTAGAGTGTAAAAATTACAAGTTGGTATTGATGGATGAATGGATGGATGGACAGATTAATGTATAGACGGATTGATGTATAGACGGATTGATGTATAGATAGATATCTATACATATAGGTATATCAGTGCTCTATAGAAACTATGAAACAT
>JBAMIG010000007.1:8775652-8798550 GCA_037177335.1 Kiunga ballochi | reverse complement strand
TCCATCCATCCATCCATCCATCCATCCATCCATCCCCAGGTTTTCCTTTATTTTTTGCTACTTTATTGTATGTGTTAGTTTTTACAACATATCTGAGATAAAGTTTGAGTATTTTGTTTAACTAGACATTCATAGTACCTTCTTCTGCTTCATCTGTATACCTTCATGAGTCTGTCATGCTGGTCCAGATTCCTCATAGCATCTTCCTTGACAAGTGCAGAAAAAAATCTATATCCTCCAATATGAATGGTGTTTGTTTGTTTTTTTTGGTCAAAAAATGTAATTACATAAAACTGCACATGAAGCATCAATAACAGTTGTTTCTGTGGTGAAGAAAAGCTTAGCTGCAGATGGAGTTGTGTTGCTATGCAACTGCAATTTCAGTGCCAGGGTCACATTTCACTGTCTGTCTCCACTTGCTTGGCAGGATCTGATGACTGCTAATAATCCTATTTTTAAAAGCATCTCATTTACAACCCTTTAAATGTGAATAATCAGAGTCTGTAAAGTTTATAAATCAGTATTTACTGTTATTTGAGCTACAGAACTACCACTGCTCTCTGCTTATGTAACTTTTTTATCACACATTTGTCTAAGGACATTTTGATGACACTGTGATGCAATTATTGAATCCATCCTTGGAAATGGAGAGTATTTTCTAATAAATTACTTTTTAACTATGAGTGAATAATGAGGCAGTATTAATGAGATTAATCATTCTGTTTCTAAGCTCTCTTGCCATATTCTATAACCTTAAAAAAGCTCCCATCCTCAAAAATATTCTCTTGATAACAGTTTATACTTCCTGATCTTCACGATTTGAACCTCATAATGTCCTCTTTGTGCCATTTTGCCCAGAGGATCAATATTATTGTGCCATCAGTATTTATACTGGTCATGGTGGAATGATGGCTTATGCTAAGTAAAGAAAAAAATAGACTTTCTACACCACTGAGTGCATACACTCACTTCCCATGGCACCTTTAGAAGAAAGTGCTTCTTTGTTTGGGGTTCTTGGCTGGAAATACCCAGAATGACTCTTTTTCATCCAGAAAAGACATTAAACTACTCACTGTGGAAATATTCAATTTCACTATTCATCTCTATCTCTAATTTTTTTGTTTGTCTCACCAAAACCATACAGCTCAGAGTTTAAGTATGAACTTACCCCCACTGCAAGCAATATGTTCATTTTTCTGTATCAGAAGCATAAACTTGAAGGGCTGTGTCATTTTCATATTTCAAGTTTTCAAAAAACAAAATTACTTGATAGGCAAGGTGCTTTTTCCATTGCATTATTTTCTAAAGCTGCTATGGCATAGTTAATGTAGCTTTACATCTAAGAGAACAGTGAAGTTAGCTGAGCAGGACTACAAAACCCGTAAATTCATGCACCATTTAAGCCAAACTGAAGGAAAAAAACAACAACAAAGAAAAACATAAAAAACATAAAGCAAAACAAAAAACAGCTAAGCATGCTGCTTTTTTTTAAATGTCAGTCACTGAAGCAAAACATCAAACTCAACTCAAAATGAGTAATCTGCTCATCTCTGACTGTTACAAAGCAAAAAGGTGTCAAGAGAACATATACACAGACACCCTGAACAGTCAGCAGTAGTAGAAACAAAAGCCAAGATTGGGGCTGCCTGTTGGCATGTAAGCAATGTTTTGATCTACAACAAAATGGCTGCAAGGAAGAAGGGCAAAAAAGAACTGATGCTTGCTGTTGATTTATTTTTCCTCTAGGTGGCAACATTTCCTTCTTGATAATTTACGCTCCCCTCTGGGACAGAAGAAACCTCCACTTTTCATCCCTGCCACTGGCATCAGGCAGTGTCTGTCTCAGGAGAACAAGTAGAACATAGCTGCATTACGTTCAATTAAGGTGTTTAGTTCTTCTGAGCTCATCCAAATTTGCTGCTGTCACGAGAAAAACTTGAGCATCAGGCTGCATGATTATTGTAATCTCTTTTACACCTATATGTGCAAAGCCAACCGTTAGACTAATTTCATAATGATACATTAGATTAGATGTAAATGATGGTGCTTGCAGTAACAGATACAAATTGCTCTTAGTTAGCATGTCAAGTGTGTGTTTTTTAAGATTAGCATTCGATCTGAGTTGGAAGCTGTAGTTTTACAGAGAGCTGATGTTTTACCATGCAAGGCATTACCAGAAGTCCATTTCTGTTGCTGACCTCTGAAAAGCAGGTAAGAAACAAGAAAATAGCATTCTGGTGATGTTATATCAACCCCTTCTAGCCTTCGTGAGGATTTGAAAGTATTTAGAAATTTTTCCTCACACATTTAATTTGTTATGCAAGTCATATTATCTTTCAAGCTAGTCTAGACCAAGCGATCCAGCTTGTCCAGACCAGTCTATCCATCCATCCATCCATCCATCCATGAATGAATCCATCCATCAATGGATGGATTTGTCTATTCTCTGCTGCTTTTTCAGGGTTGGGTCGCAGGGCAGCAACCTAAGGCAGGATGCCTAGAGGTCAGACAAGCCAAGAGATATAATCCCTCCAGTGTGTCCTAGGTCTTCTTTGGGGTCTCCTCCTGCAGGGACGTGGCTGGAACACCTCACCAGTGAGGCATTTTAAGCCGATAACTGAGCCACTGCTTATGGTTTCTTTTGATGTGGAGATGCAGCGGCTCCACTTCCCTCATAGATGTGAGTGTTTCACCTCATCTCTAAGAAATGATCTCATTCTTTTAGTCACTACCAACAGTTTGTGACCATAAGTGAGGGTAGGAAGATACTGTAGATCCACTGGTAAATCTCGAGTGTTGCCTTCTGACTAGGCTCCTTCGTCGCCACAACAGACAGGGGCAAAGTCTACATTATTGCAGATGCTGCACCATTCTGCCTGTTGATCTCATGCTCCATGCTTTCACTAGTGAACAAGACCCCCAAGATACTTGAATCCCTCCGATTCCCTATAGCTGAGTCAGCTAGGACAGCCCCCACAGAGAAATTTCAGGCAAATCTCATTTATCCCGAGAGACCTTGCCATCAAGGAGCTTTAACCACCTCAGTTACCTCAGCCTATTGTTGAGTCTCCCGGCTTTGCTTCCTCATGAGAAGACATAATACATTAATCTTTTGGTACATTCATAAGTAAGAATAAAATAATAATAAAAAATATATAGGGATAAAAAACAACCTAAAAAAGTTGATTAAGACTAAAAGTGCATAGGCCAGTTTGAACAGATGGATTTTAAGCTCAGAATTGAATGTAGAAAGAGAGTCAATGTTGTGGAGATCAGATAGGAGTGAGTTCCAGAGCTGGGGAACTGAGCGAAGGCTCTCTTCCCCATGGTGGTAAGACGGGCAGATGGAACAGTAAGGTGAATGAAGGAGGATGACTCAAGAGTACGGGAAGGACAGGCAATGTGAAGCAGATCAAAAAGATATGAAGAGATTATGGAAACATTTGAAGGTGAGGAACATTATCTTAAAAATGATTCTGTCTTTTATTGGGAGCCAATGGAGTTGCTAAAGAACAGGGATGATGTGTTCAAAGGAAGAGGTGCGGTGATGATTTGAGCAGCAGAGTTCTGGAGGAGCAGCTGTTTATGAAGTCATTTGTTGGAAAGGTTGAAGCTAAAAAGGATTTACAGTAGTCAATTCTTGAGGTGATCCGGCTATTGGTCGGAATGAAGAGTGTTTGAAGTATTCCCTCTACTCACCAACAACGTCTTGAGTCAAGGTCAGCAAATATGCCCTAGGAACTTTCACATCAATATAAAACAGATTCTTTTTATTTTTTTCATATTATAGGTCATGTGTTTGAGCAAAGTTTCTGTCATAACTCTGACCATTGCACTTATATTACTGGTAAAGTCTCATATCAACATCAAAGACACCTATAGATATATTTATTGTACATTTATAAGTTTATAAAAAAAACCTGAAGACTAGTACAAAACATTTGTCAAAAGTATTTAATTAGTTCCATCCATCATCTACCGCTTATTCACTGAACGGGGTCACAGGGAACTGGAGCCAATCCCAGCTGACATTGGGTGAGATGCGGGGTACACCCTGGACAGGTCGCCAGTGCATCGCAGGGCCAAAACACACATAGACAAATAACCATACACACTCACACTTACTCCTATGGACAATTTAGAGTCTCCACTTAGCCTATGTCTTTGAACTGTAGGCCAGAGTATCTTGAGTGAACCCACACTAACACGGGGACAACATGCAAACTCCAAACAAACAGGTCACTGTTTGGCCGAGGCTCTAACTAGCAACCTTCTTGCTGTGAGTGCTAACCAACTGCACCACCATGCTGCCCCCTATTAAATTAGTTGTATATGTTATTTAGCAGTTTAGCAGTAAAAATGCCAAAGTCTAAAGTTTGGACACAGATTTCCATTAAATTCAATATTAAAGTGTGTCCAAACTTTTTACTTAGACTGTAGGCTATGTGTTATATTGAATTGAGGAAACTGCACAGCTTTTGTCTTCACATCTAATTTTTAGAAAAGAGGAGATTTTATTTTCTTTTTGTGGTTGATAACTTTCTAATTTATTTTAATTGCCATCATATTTTTAAGGACTGGCTAAATCTATGGCTACATCTATGGCTCTGAAGTAATCTGCAATCTGCAGAAGAAGATCTGATGTCACATGTGGCATGCTTGGGTTTATGCAAGTGAATCTCACTGCTACATGTACAACTCAATTTAAAAGTTGTGCAATAAGAACAGATGAAATTAAGACAAAATATTTAGTTGGTTGTTTGATTCAATCTTACACCATCCTTCCTCTTGCGCAGAATTGTGACATCTGTCTCACTTCAATGACGTACAAGATAAAATGTGACATGACCATTCGTGGCCTACAGTGAGAATAATAAAAAACCTGAATTTATGCACACGTACTGTATGCATGATGTGCATAAGTGACTTCATTACTCCATAAATCTCAAATATTAAAAACATTGTATATCTGCTACACTGCTTTGGCCTTGAACTTGCAACGAGCTGGCTAACTGTTCTGACCTCATCATGAAAAGCTGTCTACTTATCCTTTAGAGGAAATATAACAATACAGTATGAAAACCTGGATTAAGTTTGAGAGAGAAGCTGAAGCTTATGGGCTCCACAGCAGACCTGGC
Organism: Kiunga ballochi; assembly: GCA_037177335.1. Lineage (NCBI taxonomy): Eukaryota > Metazoa > Chordata > Actinopteri > Atheriniformes > Pseudomugilidae > Kiunga > Kiunga ballochi. Next base: position 8,793,412 of record JBAMIG010000007.1, on the reverse strand, counting down.
AACACAGGAGCATAACTAGGGCCAGTAAACTCTATATGGCTTAATTTTGTGCCATACTGCAGTAACAGAGAACTCAGAATCACGGCAATGCTCACTTCTTTATTCTTTTCACATTTCTATAATCCTTTCCTGGAGACAGATGGGATTAACAGGTAAAACGTCAAACTGCTGTCGTTGCCAAACTGAGTCTCACTCCACTGTTGGCCAGCTCGTGTCTACAGATTGTTTGCAAGACATTATAATAAAAGCAACAATAGCACTACTATCATTGTGGTTGTATGTTGCAGCTAAGAAGTTCAGTTCCAATGCCTGTTTGATGCCTGTAATTCGGTCCCCATGTCGACAGAATAGAGCCAGACAGTTTTTTTTCTCAGCCATCTCATCATAACATAAAAACAAACACACACACTTAAACTCTACCTTAGTAAGTGTATTCCAGTCATGCCTAAAGATGATCAGCCCGTGTCTCATTTAAGTGAAATGCGATTACAGACCGACTGCAGCAACACAATATAATCAGTCGTGACTCAATTAGTGGGGCAGGTACACCTGCCACTTGTCATTTGAATACTGCCTATCTCTCTCTTGCTCTCTCGCTCATATAGCTCTGAGGTAATCATACACCCACAGATGCACACACCCATAGTGCACGGTCATTACTTTGCCCTGTGAAAGCTCGCCGCAGTTAATCCTTTGATCTGAGTCCTTGATTTTTGGGGAGCTGCTGTGTTTTCGGCAGCTTCTGTGCCTCAGGCTGCATTCGAGTTTTCTTATTTATTACCAAGTATGGCAGGGCTTAGAAGAGAGGGGAAGAAAGAAGAAAACAAGGTTAATCTGCTGTTATTCTTTGATGCATGCCATCACAAAACAGGCAATTTGGAGTGCTATGTGTCTGTAGGAGCTTTAATTGTTCTGATTCAGTATATGTGATGGCATTTGGCTGAAATTTAAATAAATCTTTAGTTTTAGGATGAAAATTGCTGCTCAGCAACAATTGTGTTTTGTAGTGGACACAACACTAAGTATGCATTTTCAATTCTTAAATTACCACTGTTTGCATTCTATTCAGCAGTGAGTTACAAGTAAATTTTTTTTCTGTGAAAAAATAATGCATTTTTTTTTTGTAGCTGTGTCCCAATTCAGTGTCTGCACACTCCAAAGTGTGCTTACTGTTATCATACCAGGGCAGTTATCCCCAATAGAAACTGTATCTCGGTACAACACAGGCATTTTATTGCTGCTCTATCTTTTCTATTTTGAGCGCAAAGGATGCATTGCAAGTAGCCTTCATACAAGCCAAACGAAGTCTTAACTTAAGGAAACTGTTTATCGCTATATAAAAAAATATTGACCCTATTACATATAAAAATGAGTTCCCTTATAAAATAGGTATTATACTTTTTCCCACTTTTACATCTGTAGTTTTTTAATTTGAGATTAAAAAATATAACTCGATCAATAAATACATCCCATGAAAAGTAATACATTTTTTTAGTGTAAACCTCATTACTGTACTTTCTTAAAAAGTATTACCAGAAGTCGCTGGTGAGAAATAAAAAGCTAATTTGTACATCTAACTGAATTTATTTCCAAAGCTGTTTTTGAAAAGTCTAAAATTCCTCTAAATTTGCTTTTCAGCTGTGCAATAATCCCAACCCTCACCATATCATTTAATGTTTAATCGCAGCCATTCATGACTAAGAGTGCAGAACAGACATAAGGAGTCACAAGGTCTATTAAAGTCAGAAAGTGAAATGAGAAATAAAAAAATATGAAAGACAATTCTCAAAGTAATGATTGTTTAGCAACTTCCACCATTTCTTTATTCCTCTATTTTACTGTTTATAATCAAGTTAACATTTCACAAAGGGAAATAGGAAGATTAAATCTTAGTATGCTGATAAAGAATTTCAGTCAACGAACAAATTAAAACTTCAACTGTGTTTTTATTATTTATATGTTTTATTGAGTTGCAACTGATTATTTGTTGTAAATATCAAATGCCTAAAAATGACCAAGCTCAAAACAGAAAAGAAAGTGTCACATTCACATAATTCGGTTTTGGAAGAAATACTTATTTGACTTTCTGCTAGAAAGCAAATGTGCATATTTTCCATGACTTTTACTTTAAGCAGAAGAACTCGCATGTTTCTGTGGGTCTTGTTTCTTTGTCCAAAGTCAGTCTTAAAGTTACACAAGTCACATATTTTGTTGGCATTCTGGCTAAAGTGGAATCCTGTTTATCATCCTCTCTACCCTGATCAGTGTTAAGTGTATCCTCCCTTGTATCTAAAAATACTGACAATACACTGCAACATAGGAAAAAGATTTAGTGCTTCTAAATAACAACAACATTTAAAGAAAAGTGTAATTTAGTCCCAGAAATGGACAGTTTTAAATGCATGCTGCATGCCAGATGCATCCAGATATAATTATTCTCCAAAGTCTGCCTTAGTAATGACTTGGGTTTAGAGAGTAAACAAGCCCTGTGGTGTGCTGACAAAGACAAATGACATATTCCTTCCCCTACCCTTAACCCTCATGTTTTTGCCTGTGTTCTTAACTGGGCCTACAGTTTAGATGTTAGACTTTTTCATGCACAGGCTTTAGAGTTCAGCACTGAGCTTGCATTAGAAGAAAAGGCAGATAAGATATAGAGAAAAGGGATGCTCTAATTTTCTAATTGGTCACTTGAGGTTACTGCTCCATGGAAATACCCTGTAAAAGCTCTATAATGGGCTCTTTCTCACACAGATGTTCTCTCAGGATGACTCCAGACACCAGCACAGATGGAGGACCTTTATCTTACTTCTCCCGCAAATGGTCATTTGCTTTTATTACTTTTTATACCTGAAATTTAGCAACATTGTGTTAAACCATTTTACAATACTTTATGCAATATCATTAAAACAAATCACAGTTTACTCATTTTATTAAATTAACTAAAGTTTTACTTTGTCTTGTGGTAATTTGTATTACTTTTTTTTAGCATAGAAACAAAGTTTACTCCCGGTTTAGTTGATCACAACACATACAAGTACCAGGTTAATTGATGGTTGCACTCTACAGGCGTACAATAAAAAAAAGCTTACAATAAATGTAGCAAGACTAATAAATACTTGGTGGCAGAATCAGATATTTAGTTGTGGAAAGTGTTCAAGGACAAAGTATTTAGTCTTCATGTCAAATGTGAGCAAAATAACAGCAGATGCAGAAAACATTAATTTGACATTATATATGTAAACATTAGGAATGTGTCAACGCTATATTTAGGAGTTAATGTCAATTTATTTTGAGAAAACATTGCTACTTTCTGAGTGTTTATTTAAACCACCAAGGAAAAAACTAAAACTGTTTTTACAATATCAGGCCTACAAACTTCACAGTTACATGAAACATTTAAGATTTCTAGCTTTCTCATTTAATGGCAGAAACCAATCAATCCGGTTCAGCGAGCAATTTGGAAAATTACATCCTATTATCGGGATGTTGAACATCCAAATGCATATCAACAATGTACCATTGTTTATCCTGACAAGAAAAGCTAGCTGTAGCAATTGAGCTTTTAGCACTGTGCTTGTTTGTTCTCTTTGCCACCCACAACGATCCCAATGTGCAAAAAAAGCAATTAGTGATGGAAGCTGGGAATATTCTATATGATCAGTTTATTTTATAAGTAGTGTTTTACTACAGTTGGCATGCCTGTTACATACTATCATGCAATATTTCATTAAAGTTTAGTTTCATGCTGATATGTTTCCTTTGTTTCGCCTTAAAAGCAAACAAAAATGGTGTCATAGAAAACCAGAGTAGACTACCAGATGCCAGAGATTGCTTGATGCAAAAATAACATTAAAAATTAGCACAGTGATGTGTAATTATTATTACACAAGCTTAAAATACCTAGGCATGAATTGAACCCATAAATATTCAAATCTGACAATGTATTATTAAATAGTTTCTAATGTGTCCTTAAATACTGACTATAGACAGAATAAGCAGTCCTTATTTTCTGACAACACAATTTTAATAACACCACAAATGGTCTTGACTCCACAAGGGGGTAATGATCTTAAATTAGCCATCTAACAAATTTGTTTGCTGGTGTGTAATGAGCACAACAGCTAAGAGTAGTTTCTCACTTGTGTTCTCACCTTGCATCTCTGTCCTTTCCACTAAATAAATGAGCAAATAAACAGAGAAAACAAAGGAATGCCTTGGAGAAATAATGCATCTACAGAGGTGTTTTTGCATTGTCAGAACTTTTTGGAATGTGTTTTTGATACGTAAGCAAACAAGGCAAAACTTTCCCACCCAAAATATATATAATTATGTTTAAAACCTATTTTACTAGAGTCATCCTTTCCTTAACTGTTGTTTTTAATGAAAAACCATTAATACTGCGAGCATTTAGTAAGACAATTAGTTTTAGGTTAAATAAATGGATCATATATGCACTCTTAAGGATAGCTGCTTTCAAATGGTTAACTAATTGCTATCAGTAATACATATTATCAAGTTTGTATGTCTCTTTAGATTTGGTGCCAGATTAACTTGGCTATCTGATGAAAAAAGAAAGTAAAGATAGGGTGAGTTGCATCATTTTATACAGAAATTTCAAATAGAAAGGATCCAACATCAAGCCTGACTCTACTTTCAGACACCTCTGCAGAGCTTGGTTATGAAGTAGCAATAAAGAAATACATAAGTAAAAGGTTGTGGATGGAATTTATCCCCCTGATCAGACAGCAGGTCTTTAATGGGGTCTGATCTGAGGTCTGATAATCATTTGATTAGCTACAGTTTTCTTGCATCAATAGTAAAAAAAAAAAAACGGTTGGTGTGTGATTTATGTTACCCCCGCTCAACATTATCTCATCAAATTGTCAGAGGGACATAGCTCAAGCTAGACTAAACTATAGTTATACTAAACTATAGATTCCAATGGACCCTAAAACAAGTATAATAAGTTAGCTACCCACTGTTTGTTTCTAAGCACCCCAAATCACAAAACTCCACAGATGTTTTTTCTCTTTTTTTTTTTTTATCTTTGATTGCTTTGTTGGTTTGTTGTGGTAGTCTGAACTTGCAGTCACTTACTGTTGTTTTTTGCAAACTAGAGGAGAAGCAGGTATGTACACTATAAAGAAGCTTGTGCAGAAGTTAACAAGCTGTTGGTGGATACATTTAATGCAACCCAGCTGTGGGGAAACAACAAAACATCTAAAAACTGTGGGACATTCACAATGAGAACCAGAGTTTTTCTACAGGTCATCATTTTGCTCTAACAACAAATACTGAAATAAATATTCAGCACTAAATATAATGTTACATTTTCTACAGTATACAAACTAATATTTTTCAGCTTGAAGCTGAAAGCAGAAGCCATACAGCACCCCCCTTTTCCCATGAATGAAAGTTAATTCAGCATCTGTTTTGCATCAAGTTTCTTCTCTGATCTCTTTCCAGCTACTAAAAGCCCACCTGATGGTGACTCTTGTCATATCTCTTGGTCTGTCACTTATTCTGTTTTCCTTGCCAATCCATTAATACCCTCTTGTTTTTTTTTGTTTCTTTTTTTTTGTGAAATCAGATATGATGTGTCTGTCAAAAAGGGTTGGTGCACAAATTAGAATTAATATATTTCATGTTCCTAAATCCAGATATCTTTTGGTAGATACCTGGATATAGACCGTTGCAGTAGTCCAACCATAAAGAAATGAAGGTGGCACAACTTGTTCCAGAAGGTGAAAACATAATTTTTTTTTTAAACTTTTGATAAAAACCATATGAAAAAAACTTAGGTCCCCCCCCAAAAAAAGTTCCCAAGTCAAAGGTGAATTTTCCCAACAGCAAGATTTTTGCATTTTATTATTAATTTTTTTCAGTTTTTAACCTAAAAGTCAAACATATTTCATATATATTTCTAAATTAAGGTATAGAGGACGTAACCCATTCCTAAAGATTGATCTCCCACACTCTAATAAAAAAGTATTAGCTTATTTTTAAAAATATTTCATAGAAAAATGTAATTTTTTTGAGAAAACCAAATTGTTTTAGATGATGGCAAATGATTCCGTCATCTCCAGATTATTGAGATGGTTGCTTTATTATCTGAAATAACAATTTAAACTGTAACCTGCAAAAATGATTTTTTTTTTAATCCTACCCTCCAGAAATCTAATGTAAATGTTACTGATTGTAATATTACCCCTGGGCTCACTGATTCACAAGTAAAACAATGTTATAATTTGTCACAGTTTGATAAAATGTGCATTATTAAACAGCCAACTCACAATCAGTTCCATAAATAACGAGAAAAGCATGAGCTGGATTTTCACCACGTGGTCCGTCGGCCACCAGACCAGGAAACTAGTGGGTAAAATCCAAACTTCAAGATGAGCATAAAATATGAGGCCAGAACAGCAGAGTCCTTCAGTGCCAGAACATGATGCACCACAATGTGCACCCATTCACAGGCCTGCGGGAAGATACAAATCCACATCATTACTGCTTTGGGCTATTTCATAACTACTTTAGTAGGACAACTGTCTTAGCACTATGTGTGGGTTTTTCCAAAGAGAAGAGAGAAGGAACAGCAGGCAATGAACAATGTAATAAAATATGTAAACCACCCAGCATTAAGCTCAGTCAGCTGCCAAGAATTTGCAACCTCCAGCCACAAGCGACTCCAAAGCGGCCAAGGCAATCAGCGGACTGCTTTGCTGCAAGGAAACTTGAGCGTAAATATGGAAGACTCACACAGCTGATGCAGATGAAATGCTGTATTACACTGGAACGTATGGCAACAGAGGCCTGTTGTGGTTTCTCTTTTGTGTTTACTGCACAAACTTAGCGAGAGGCTCCACAAATCTGGAAACATGATAAACAAACCAATCAGGAGAGAGTAGTTCTGCATAACTGTGCTGCAAGCTGGTGCATATGTCAGGCTTGGGAAGAGTGTGTGGCCAGCCTCCATGGGTCTACATGAAGCATATGGCAGAGATGCCAATCGACCTTACACAGACACTGTGTCAGTATAAACCTATCTTAAATATTCAGAGGTCCAAACCCAGCAGGGACAGAAACAGGTGTCGAGAGCCTACTTGTGAAATAAATCAGCTGGATTGTACAGCTACCTCAGCTATGGCAACTATCAATATGCAACAAAACAACCCAGGAGGCGAGGAGATGCCCGTGGGACCAACCCAGATACATATTTGGCTCCACCATATAGTTAATGGTGATGGATTGCACCTGGTGTGGGCTGGTGAAGACAGGAAGAGAAAAGGTCAAATTAAAAGAAAAAAAATAAAGCAAAACTATTTGGTTCTGAATCCAGCAACATAAAACAAATATTTTTTGTATCATATGATATATAATGATAGCTATATGGACTAAACAAAAATGCATTGAATTGCATCATCCCAACAAATGTTAGGGTGCAAAGATTTCGGTACATAAAATACAGGTTTCTTTTCTGTTTTTTTATTACATTTATATAAAATCCAGACAGCAGTTTTACAGGTAGACATCGGTTATAGTTCAGAAAGACAGCAAATGAGAAGGTGACACTGAGCAGCTAACAGAGTAGACACCTACACAGTTTAAGTTGTCTCTGGCTTGTGTTGTGCTGCCTTTTAAAAAGGTGCATTTGCATGATAAACACTGAGATGCTTTTATATTACACAGTAATAAAACACAAAACTTAAAGTCATCTAAAATGTTTTTAATACGGTTAAACCCTGTAATAAATAATGCATGTGAGATGTGATAACCCAAATACCAGACTGAGAGACAAGAGGCATGAGCGTGCAGAAACACGGTTTCCATGACAATAACTGACCATATAAAGACAAAGACTGGGCAAACATGATGAAAACAGTAACAGTATAGCAACATGACAACAAATAGACATTAAACAAATAATAAATATTCAAACAATAATCTTGTGTTTTTCATATACACACACACACACATATATATATAGTCAGGTTAGTCGTTTCAATTAAATGCCCATTTTATGTGGGTGGCATGGCTTCTTATCAAACCTGCTGTGCAGGAAGTTTTAGATGAAGAGACCAAGAGACTTCAGTGCCAGCAGCTCTGAGTGCTGTTGCCTGGTAACCATTTATGGTCTCAGACCAAAACTGTAGGCTCAAAAATATGAACCCACTCACTTTAAATGACTAGCTGGTAATACCACTCTGTAGATGTGGAATAATTTATTTCACTTACTGGCTTCCAAAGGGCTTTTATGACAGCTGGAAACTCATTAATCCATTATCTGTAACGTTTATTCCAATGATGTGTTGCAGACAGCTGGAACCTATCCGGACATTCATTGGGTGAGAGGCGAGGTACAACCTGGACAGATTGCCAGTCCATCACAGGACCAACACAGAGAGACAAGCAATCAAATGAAGAACCAGTGCAGGTAATACATGAAGGACATGAATACATTTTCTATTATTGTCAAAATCTGAACCTTGTGATTTACTATCAGTCGACTGAACTTGGTAAAATGGTCCTATTGATTTTTTTTTACCTCATTAATACATATTTTCCACAATATTTTGAAACAAATGCTATTTTGTTGTGAACTTAGTCTTAACTCAAAGTTGTAACTCATGATTATCACGTTTGTCCACCTTAAAGTGTTACTCCTGTGGATTTAAGCTTTAAAAGACATTGTAAACATAACAAGCGTATCTTACAGTCTCTCTCTGACCTCCTAAAATGCCCTGTAACCTCAGCTAATACACTAAGATTTAAAGCCTATCTGATATCCTACAATCAAATACATTTTATAATTGGGAGTATTGAGCTAGTGAAATTATTTTAATCCTTAATTCTTGACAATGAAGTTATTAAAATCATTTGTGGAATTTAGCATATGCTGTTTTTGTTCAACTTAGCCTTTCAAGAACATGGGGGTGGGATTTTAAACTTTAATAATTAATGGATTTAACTGCAATTTGCATTCCAGGCAACACAGAGCATTTGTCAGTGCATTAAACTGGTGCACTTAGAAGCTAACAACTTAGTGACTTTAGTGCTATATCTAATTTTGAGACTTATTTAGCAATTTGGTTCATTTTTTTCTAAAAAGTGACCTACTATTTGTGTTTTCAGAGATGTTTGGTTTAGCATTTTTCAAAACATTGCTTAAGCTTTAGTTTACAGTAGTAATTGTCACTTATTTAATTTAGTGGTCCTTTAAAATCAATTTCAAAGCAAAAACGAATTTTTTTTTTTTATATGGTCATATGGGGAGTGTGCTGCGGTGCAGTTGGTTAGCACTGTGGCCTCACGGCAAGAAGGTTGCTGGTTCAAGCCTTGGCTGGGGGGAGGTCAAACAGGGAACCTTTCTGTGTGGAGTCTGGGTACTCCGGTTTCCTCCCACAGACCTAAATTGCCCATAGGAGTGAGTGTGAGTGTGTGTTGTTGTTTGTCTATGTGTGTTGGCCCTGTGATGTACTGGCGACCTGTCCAGGGTGTACCCCGCCTCTGGCCCATTGACGGCTGGGATTAGCCCCCCCCCCCGCCGTTTGGGAACAAGCAGTAGAAAACGGATGGATACATGCGTGTGTGTGTAAGTATAGTTCAACAATGACATTTTGCCTTGGAGGTGACAGCATTAATCATTAAATGTTTGCTGACATACAAAACAAAATATCTGCATGAAGACTTGAGTTTTATTTGAAGGAGGGAGGGTGTGGGGTGGATTTACTATTCATGTTTCCAATGCATTCACAAAAAAAAAGACGGCTGAGGCAGAAGACTTCACATAGCTGAAATATACTGGTGCCTCCTTCATATTTCAATGTGTGTGAGCGAGAGATTATTTCTTCTCACCTCCTGTCAGTGTCATAAATTCCCAGGCAAATCCTTCCATGTATGATGGCAGCGTGAGTCCTTTTTAGTCACTACGCTCTCAGGCAGCTTTTCTGTGTCATTTTTGGGCTGCCTGAGGATGATCTATGCATACAATGACTCTGCTCTTAGAGGCTCTCTCCCTCATGTACTTGCAAGGATGCTTATTACCATAGCAACACAATCTCCAACAACGCTAGAGCCGTCCATTGAACAAACAAGCACGCTGTTGTATCCCTCCCTCCCTCCAGTCATTTACAGAAGTGCCAGCTCAATTGCAAAATATTATTTATTAATTAGTAATGTATTCACTCATGGTATAAAAATTATTACATAAGTTTTTTTTTTTTTTTTTATCTTTTGTACAGAATGTAATGGCTTTTTCCTTTTTTGTAAGGTCACAGGTCTTAACTTTGGAATAAACATTCTGTTAATCAATTATTTAAAATCATATTCAATAATTTACCATGCTTATTAGACTTTTTCATCGTGCTGCTGCTGTGATCTGTGCAAAATAATGCTATATGTATAAATACATATAATGGAAACAAAGTCCTTGCATTCATTTTCTCACGATAAGAAAGCCTTTCTTGGTTGTTTTCCTTTCATACTAGCACAGATGTGGACCATGGAGTGGTCAGAGCTCTAGCGGTCAGAGGCGTGGCCGACAGCATGAAGGAGTTTGTTTTAATATGTCCATTTGAAAAATTCTCAGGGGGAATATCATGGATAATGGTGCAGATGTTTGACTGTGTTTGCATGCTTGGAATTGGGGTTTGGCACTTTGATCTGAGTGAAAAATGTACCGCAGAGGTTTGCAGCATGGATTAGTCGAAGCTCTGCTCAAAGAGCAAATCAGAAACTGTTCCTTTCTCCGGATTTTCCCAGGTTTCCCCACAGAGTCTACCTTCTGAGTTCAGAGATGTGGAATACCATGGTCCATCGCCTTGATCCATCTCTGTCTTGGCAGAACCGGTGACCATTTGGCATCTCCAGTGGAAACTCAGTCTGTGCCAGCAGTGACAGGCAACCAATGCCTGCACACTTCCTCCTACTGAGTTCACTTTTATGTCTGCTCTGTTATTAATCTGTTGTGTGTTGAATAGCCACATGTAGGATGTTATTTTTTATTATTTGAAATGTCTAAACATTAAGTTTACTTCAGATAAAGAACCACATTTGCCTCTCTGTGTTTGTTTAGTCTTGAACACACTGCAGAAGTAGCTAATTACGCAACATATAGAAATACAAAATTGATGAAGTGTAGACAAATAAACATGCTTCTAATAAAATGTTAGAATATCCAACAACCTCCTGCGTTATGGATTTGTTTGGAATTGCTTTTATCCATTAATTCATTATCTGTATACAAAATGCCTGATGACTAGTGAAGTCAGAGAAGGGGAAATGTGATCTGTCGTGCCATTTCCTGAACAAACACTGACATGCTTTATTTATTTGTTTTTTTTAGATGCGAATCACTTGTCCATATTTTACTTTACATACACATATGTCATTTATGTTCGCTATGTATGTTGGCACTGAGAACCAAGACAAATTTCTAGTGATGAAAATTACCTGGCAATAAATCTGATTCTGATTGTGATTCTGATTTCCTTCATTTTGGAACCTTAATCTACAGCCCTGAGGGCCAACTCCAGTCCCTGAGACCCACAGTCTTGAAGTTTTAGGAGTTTCCCTGCAGCACACTGTGTTTAAATCAATCTGTTATTAGTGGACCCCCACAGCAGAATTTGATGTGACTCTCTGCACATGTTTAAATGCATCTGTTACTTTTATCTATTGCTCATAATCCTGAATGCTCCAAGTTCCAAAAAGCTTTATTTGATTAATTTACAAAACTAATATTCTAATTTTTCATTTTCCCAGAGTGTTTAATATTTCACTGTTGGGAAGTGAAATGAAGCTTTAGTCAAGGGCACTTGTTTCTTTGAATTAAATTTTTTTTTACATTTTTTCATCTCAGTATTGTTTTCTATATGATTGGTTTGAAATGAGCAAAGAAAACATGAAATAGCTGACTAATCACATAAATTCATCAAGTTTCACACTAGTAAAACACTCTGCTTTACCATTGTTCATTAGCAAATCCCACTTTTCTAGATAATGACGAGCTCGGTTGTTATGAGAAATGTCCATTAACATTATTTTAATGGAGGGAAAGTTTAATAATTAGCCTTGTCTAGTGAAACCTGCACACTGTGCTTCTACATCATCAGTCTTTGCTCTGATGCTTTTTTTCCTCCCTCAACGAGCATCAGCTTTGGTGAGACTAAAGCTTTAGTTTTTTTCTGTAATTAAGTAATACATTTGAAATATTTATACAACTTATCCCTTATACAAATCTATCTTTCCAGAACTTTTTTCATTTACATTCCATGCTTTAGAATAAAATAAATCTATTTGTTAACATGCTACTTCTTTAGTCTGATGAATTAACGTGTTCTGCTAAAAGAAGAAAAAAAATTGCTGTGCCCGTATCAGTCATGGTCGAAAAGCCAGATGGTGACGGTAATTATCAGAGCCAAGCACTGACAGCATTACAGTTTTTATGTGTCCAACTGCTGCACAACTTCACATTTTTTACACATATAAACAGGATCTCACTGACTCTGTCTTGAAGTTATTTCCTCAATAAATTCAGACTTCTTGCCACAGACACACCAAGTACTAAATGAGTTAGCTGAAAACTCCCATTACCTTCACCACAGTTGTATTAAGGGCATCTATTACTAAGTTTCACGGGTATGAACAACTGGAACCTCATCATGAAGGATTGTAAAGACCCCACACACATCTGGAGATGAAGTTTTGATCAATTAAAGAGAATATAAATAATTGTTTTGAGGGTGAATTAATCACACACTGCTTCATTCACCAGTGAAGTTGAAAACAAAGTCAGGACCTCACAAGCTACCTAACACTAAAGGCTATGTTTGCTTGAGCTAAACTCAGCATGAGCCAAGCACTAAGAAGCCAATAAAAACGACCTTATTTAAGCTGCAGCTACTTGAAATGCAGCACTTCAGGATGAAAACAGTCTCTATGCCCTGTCAACTTCATGTGCTGCTGTGCAAGCACAGTGTGTAAACTGAACAAAAAAACTAAGCTGAAAGTATACAGAAGACATTATGAATTACTGCAGATCTAAACACAACCCATTGTGACCTGAAGGGACATTTTAATTGCTTTATCATTCAAGTCTGGAGCGACACATGCTTCAACTTGCATTGATATTTTCAAACACACATTATTTTAATTCTCAGAAATAATTAACCAAACAAGTTAAAATTAGAAATAAAAGATAAGTTTTATCTATCTTCTTTTCCCCCATTATCACAACATTGCACTGCTTGTATTTAATTTGTATTTTAAACATTTTTGGGTCAATATTAAGAAAAATCACTATTAGAAAATAATTGTTACTCTACATAAACATTCCTGAATAAAATCGGGTTTTGAATTACATTGTTGGTGTTTTTTCAGTTATACTAACTAATTTAAAAGCAATATATATTTATCTTTTCTCATTATGTAGGCTAAAAATACAAAAATTAAATAAAAAAAAATCCCTATCCGCATTCAATATTTTTTAAATTGATATTGACTTGAAAAGAAACTAAGGTTAATGTTCAACTGGTAAAACTCTGCCCCCTAGTGGCAATTTTAATTAAAGTTCAAAACTCCTAAATTTGTCTTTAATATAAAACTTTAAATCGAGTAAGTAAAAAGCACAAAGCAGTCATTTTCTCACTATACTTGGGGTCAAACAGCACACAATATCTATAAAAGTTATGTCATAATAACTTGTGTCATGACTTTAAGAACAACACATATGCCCTAACTCGATATAATGATACTGAATGGTATGTAGTGTCAAATACTACTGCCTTTATCTGGACTGGAGTTGTGTCCTCTTGCACATGTGTAGATTGTGATTCCCTGCATGTCAGTCAAACATGTTTTTGCGGTGTGAAAGAGCTTTTCAGGAAGTTCATAAGCTGAACAGACACAGCAGAGTTTGCCCTATAGTTGCAAATTCTTAGCATTAGTGTTAATGGTACAGTGCTCTAACACTATAAGCTAATTTACATTAAACAGCTTTTACTTTTTTGTTGGTTTAGCTAAGAGTTTCTTTCATCTCATAAAAGCTTTCTTTCCTATTATGCAATGACTCATGAATGCATCGCAGGCAATGTGAGACTCAGTGTCTTGCAAAGCTGACATGCAGATGTGGACTGAAGAAGCCAGGAACTGAACCACAGCTGGCCAATTACTGAGATAAAAATGAATTTCTCTTGTTTGCAAAGACTTTCCATGTAGGAAACACATGAATTGAGTTAGACAGCGTTGGTTCACTGCAGATGCACATGTCCGGTTTTACTACTTAGACTCATTCAAGGCAAAAGCAGAGGGAGGGCTTTGATGCTTTTTCACACAGAAGAGCAGGAGAATATTTTTCTTTTTTTTGTTTTTTAATACTTTCTTGATTCAACAATTCTGTAACAGTTTTACTGAACGTTTGATCTTATCTGAGACAGACTTCAAAGACATGTATATTGGAAAACTAACCGTTAATATAGTGAGAAAAAAATACATGCAGTCTACTAAATGCCAGATAGTCTCATGGGAAATCGAAACAAGGAAAACTTTTAGATTAGGGGGTATGTTTTGGCTTTATGAGATCAAAGATTATTTTTATTGTATTGTGGTACTCCATGTGCTGGAGTCAAATGCAAATCAGAGCACTGCTGTTATCACAAATGCTTTCAGGGGACAGTGAGAGATGGACTTGCAACAAAGGATAGAATCAGTTCAATAAAATTATCATCTGTACTGAATAACCTCCACTGCTGCAGCAAATTACTGACAAAAACATGATGCAATCTTTACAAAAATTGTCACATGGATTGAAAGAAACTGTGGAAACTGTTTCATTTAGAGTTTATTTTAGGACAGAATTCAACTAAAGATTTCTTCTTGTTAACTGAGTTTTTTTTCTATTTAGTGTTACCTACTTGCCCCATGTGTGCCGAGGATTGGAAAAAGAATTGTAGAGAAGATTTATTGCAATTTGTTGGTTTTTTAGCAAGATAGTTGTTATGAGTAATTTTCTCATATGAACTCAGTTATTGGACAACTGCAAACCATGTTATGAATCCACTTAATACTGTCTATAAATGTGCCTTGAGATCACTTAATTTATTTTGGTTGAATTAAACAGTGTAAATAAATTGAACGTATGCACTTGTCAAATTATGAATATCTAAACTTCCTACTTTACAAAGTGTACAACATCTTTCCTGAAAACAACTCTGCATAGTACACAGCTGGTGGTCAAAGTTATGGATTCCCTGAAAGCCACAGTTAACATCATAGTGGGGAGGGAAGAAAATATGCACTGAAGATAATCTAAGTTTGGAAAAATGTAAACAAATAATGCACAAAAAAGTGCATAATTAAAAAACCTAGAAATAGACAGAATTAGTTTGGCATCAGAGACAGACAGTCAGAATCTGTTGCCCACCATGTTGTTTCAGAAAGGATGGTATATCTTTCTTTCCTTAAAAGGAAACTGACTAGTCTGTGTTTATGAGGTTATATGATGGAAAGTTTATTTCAGCTTCACTAAGTACTAATTTAAATATGACTTCACATTGTTAAGGAGAAGAGAGTTGAAGAAAGTTGACTTAATTCAGAGCTTGCAGTGAATGTTTTATTAAATCAAACAAGATGTGTGAGAGCTGTTTGTAAAGTAGACTGATTTGAAATACAGCTGTACATACTGATGTTGGGTGTTCTCATGTATCTAGATTAATGAGTGATGTTATTTGAAGGTTTTCCAGAAGCTTAATGACTGGGACGTCTGTAGGAAGACGCCCTATGTCATCAGTCAAGGCTGGTTTCCCAAATTTGTACACCTTTGTTTACCAGCAAGTAAACTGACCCCGGTGATCTTTTTGCTGCCTGTGACCACATCAGTTGAGTGGATTTTTAAGAACTTGCTCAGCAGCTTCAACATGAATGGGATATTTAGTGGACTACTGACTGGGACCTGTGTTATGCCTCACATGTGGTCTGTGACCTTCATTTCAAACAGTTTTGAAAAAAGCAAACAGGATGCATAGACTGTTTGACTCAGCGCGTCTGAATATGTGACTCAAAATGAGGTGCTGGGACCACTCCAGAAAAAAAACCAAACAAAAAAACACTGATGGTAAAAGTATTTTATTCCTGTGTTTAGTCCATGCTTAACTCTAAAGGAAACTTTTAACCCAGAGATTTCATACCTGCTTTTTTTGAAGCCCTGTGATATATTTTTTATAATATGGTACTCTTCCTGTTCCCACAAATTTATTTCTGTGATAAGAATCTGTTTGTTTTCTTTAGAAATAAAACTTATAGCACAAAACACATTTAAATAAAAATGATTATTTGGAGGGTGCTGCATGGTGGTGAAGTTGGTTTGCACAGTGCCCTCACAGCAAGAAGGTTGCTGGTTTTAGTGTTGGTGTGAGCGGGGCTCCAACTGGGAACCTTTCTGTGTGGAGTTTGCATGTTCTCCCCGTGTTAGAGTGGGTTCTCTCTGGGTACTTCGGCATTCTCCCAAAGACATGCACCTTGGGGATAGGCTGATTGGAGACTCTAAATTCATCAGCAATAGGCTACTGTTTATCCTCATTGCCAGCACTACACTGGGGACATGTCACCTTATAATTTCCTAAGTCATCAAGTTGCAACATCTGCCTAAATCTGCTATATTTGGTCTCATTAAGCCATTTTTTAAATGAAAGCCTAATACTGTATATTAATTAATCAATTAATCAAAAGGTGAATGTGTCAAATAGCGTTAAAGCGCTTTGAGTACACTGAAGTGTAGAAAAGCGCTATACAAGTACAAGATCATTTACTACATGTTTTGTAATATATATAGGCCTTTACTTCCATTCCTAACAGCATAACTGTCATGGTGGATTAGAGCCTTACACCAACCACTTCAATACATGAAGCCTTGAGGCCAAGGCACTTCT
Source organism: Kiunga ballochi (assembly GCA_037177335.1). Lineage (NCBI taxonomy): Eukaryota > Metazoa > Chordata > Actinopteri > Atheriniformes > Pseudomugilidae > Kiunga > Kiunga ballochi. The sequence goes on along the minus strand of JBAMIG010000007.1, from coordinate 8,776,484 downwards.
TCCTCTTTAGAGTGAAAACAGGAAGGACAAGGAGGATTTTCCCAAAGAACAGAGTAAAAACCACAGGGGTGATTGTGGTGCAGAGTGGCAAGACAGCAGGTGAGTGATTTATGACTAGAGATAGTCCATCATGTGCGTAGATGTGGTTTGCTGAAATCTGGACTCTTAAAACAAACAAAAGAGCCAAAAGATCAAACGGATACAAAAGCCACGGAAAGTACAAATTAGTGAAGTGCAAACTCAGGCTTAAAAAGAGGAGGAAATCAATGCAATTACAGTTGTATATTTAACTGTAAATGGATAGATTTGCCAATGGGAGGACAGATGTAGAAAGAAAACTGAGAGAAATACAGAAAAAAAACCTTCAACACCACCTCCCTCTCTGCTACTCTACCATCGTTCCAAAAGTTTATCAGCTGCTCCACCAGGGAAAATAAAATGTTGGATTTATTTTCTGCAAATATTAAAAATGCACACAGCTCCTCTGCTCTGCCACCTTTAGGAAGATCTCACCATAATCAGGTTCTTCTCGCCTCCCCCTACAAGCCCATCGTTCAGCAACAAGCTGTCATTAAAAAGACTATTAAAACCTGGTCTGATGATGATGAAGATGCTCTGAGAGGATGCTTTCAGGATATAGACTGGAATGTCCTCTGTGAACCTTATGGAGATGAGATCAACAGATTGACTGAGTGTGTGACAGATTATATAAACTTCTGTGTGGACAGCACCATTTCAACAAGACCAGTAAGGTGCTTCCCCAGTAACAAACCAAAAAAGCTGCAGTAAACTTGAATTTCCTTCTGAAGTATTTTACATTTCATATTAAAAC
>JBAMIG010000007.1:8735937-8750468 GCA_037177335.1 Kiunga ballochi | reverse complement strand
TATATATATGTGTGTGTGTATATATATGACACACAAAGTATAATGGAAAGAAGAAGTATGAATCAAAGGTAGAAACACATTAAAGCACTTTGGGGAAATGAATTAGCTACAGGCCATCTTGATCAAGACATTGGACCAAGACCAGCATCAGAACTACCACTGAGTGTCAAAGGCATATTATTCTAATGCACTTATAATTGTGCCCTGCTGATATGTTCAGTCACCAGATAATCGTTAATCCAGTGACTGCCATTTCAAACCTCATTTATCTCAGAGGGGGTGCAGTTCAATTTGCCATCCATTAGGGGGCTCTCAAGGAACAACTACATCCCCTCTGATCTTCCTCACCTTTCTCTCGTTGGACTCCAACGTGCCCGCCAGTCAGTTGTGATACATTAACAACAACCTACTGAGACTATTGCATTGAGGGTAAATAGCTTTTTGAGACCTGGGATCCACATTTAAAATGAGTGACAACAAAGGTAAACCCTATCAGTAATTGAAAATGGGTCTTTTCAGTAAAGGATAAGATGTGCGCTAAATGGGTCTATTTTTTATGTGTTGTTATACAGTGAGTGTAGAGCATGTCATTTAAAGCATTCCACAAGCAGCTAAAATATAGGCTTGTCCCTGTAAAATATGCTAGTTTGAACAATGGCATTGCAGGGTCTTGGGGGAAACAAATCACTATACTGCTAGGTTTTCAATATTCATGAGCTGCCATCTCAGGCTGAAGCAATTTCATAAATGCTCACACTCTGGCTCTAAATCTTTAAAGATGAACTAAAGTCCAGACGGTACTTGTTTTTATTATAATTTTTTTTTTTTACCTTGGACCAACATCCTGTACATCTGGAAGCCAATGAGGAAAGCCCCCATCAGATGAAGGCACACCAATCAGGCAAAGGAATGGTTTATTGAAGAAAAAAATCTGTGCATCTTATTAGGCCTTACAGCTATACCGAGCTTTTTCCTCAGTGTAATGTGGGAAAAAAAAATTCTGGAGTAATTCCTATTTTCTTTTATCAATTTATAAAATGTATTTTATCTAACATAATTGAGATTTTGAGGACATATAAAACAAAGGATACTTTATGCAATTACCGATTGAGTAGCTGTAAATATACAAGTAAACCTTAAAACAATATATTGCACAATGTCCAATCAGCACAATATGGATGGTCTTACTTGCAGATCCCATCTTCCTGATCCTCCAGACCAAATCTCTCATCAAATGTCAGCTGGATCCTCATGTTGTTGGTCGCCACTAGTCTCCAGACTAACACAATATTCCTAGGATAGGTCTGTGGAAAATCTGGGCTATGGACCATTCCTTCTCCAGAAATTGTTATGACTTTTTCATGAAGGGAATCTTGCACTCCTAAAACAAAAAAAGAAACAGGGTTTAGCATCTTGGTCTCTGTACAAATTGTGTGATAAATGATAGATTCACTTTTCTAGCCATGTGTGTATTGCTTAACTGTTGAGGGTGTAGTTTGGAGAAGATGTTGGGGTATTATTTAAGGCTAAAAAAATGTCGAATACAATGAAATACTGAAAAAGATGTCCAAAAGAAGAGAATGAACTCTGCACACACTCCTGCTTTATTCATTCATTATTTATGAGACAGTTTAATTTAAAAAACATTAAGATGTCTGTCGTGCTGTCATACTTTTCAGACTGAACTCAATCTTGTTGCACCGAACTCCACTGGATATATAACTGACATATGTAACTGACATGAATAGTTGACATTTTCTTATTTGTTTTTAATCTGTGTATAAAAAAAATGCAAGGAAGAAATGTTACCTCATTTTGGCTCATATTCGTATGGATGTAATTTAGTCTGTTATTTCCAAGGCAAACATTAGCAAAATGCAGGATAGATTAAAACCATTGTGGTCTGTTATGGAGACCAAGCGGCCTTCATAACACCTGGGTCTAGTGGCTATGGGGGGTTTTGGTCACAGTAAAGAAGCTTGTCACTCAGTCCCCTGGGGCTCCATGAGTCCTTGTCACCTTCAGATAAAGAATTGCCAGGATACATCCACCTGAGCCTCACATTCATTGCAGGGATAACACCCTGTAGGCATATTAACTATAACAAAACTGGTCAGTGGAGTGGTTAACGGATACTGTGTTACTGTTTTAAGGCATCACAGTAATACTGTTCTATTTAGCTTATTGTACAGTATATCGAAAAGTAGGTGGCACATTTTTTTGTACTCTGATTGCTGGTATGAGTTGAAATTATTGTCTTGTACTGTCTTGTTATTCTTTTCAATGGTCTATTCAGGGTCTCCGACTTCAATCACTGTTTGTTCCAAATGGACATCAACTAATTGAAATAGCTTTATGGTGTAAAACAAGCATTTAGTGTAAAATGGCCTTAAAATGCAATATTATTGATATTAAATTCAGTTAAATTCAACTTAATTTGTAGACAGCCTCTTCCCAACTTTATTATTTTATACTTTACAGAAATGTCATTTCAAGCTAATTTAATAGCCTTGTTAAAAAAACAAATACAAATGATTGAATCCGATCCCCCATCCTGTGCTCAACCGGCTTCCCATTGAACTTTTGGAATCACAAGTAAACATGCTGACTAAGGGCGAAGTGATCTGTTTGTAATATATCTTTTTTTTATATAGGTACAAAAAGAAAAAAAGCTATTTAAACAGCTATTTAAATTAAATATAAATCTCTTTTTGAATGCTAACTATTTATATAGTTTTACTGGTACAGATTAATGATCACAATGCACTTTAAAATGAAAGAAAGTAAGTTCACTACTGCTCCAGTTAAATAATGCAATTCAGTCTAATTCAATCCAGTTATAAAATATTTTTGACCAATTCAATTATAATCCCATTTATATGACAGCTCGCAAAAGTTGCTGAGCTAAGAAATTTATGGCTCACGATGACGTTTTAATCCAGTCTCTTGTCCTGATTATAAAGTAATCAGTCACAGTGGAGAAAAGAGTTGTTCTCTAAACAGGAAAAAGAGACCACAGAATATCTGTTCCCACTAATCATGGGATGTCCTTGATAGCTAATTCACACCATTTTATTGGCTTGGCAGTGGTCCTTATAAAAAAAAAGATCAATTTTTGACTCCTCCTGTGGCACCATTAAGGACCCTGAAGAAGAGCCAAGCATTTAACAAAAGAACCCGAACAGCTCGGTGGGACTGCACGAGAGCAGAAAGTAAGTGGAAGACAAACAAACGACAGGTCTCAATTAATATCTTTAGGATTTGCTGGCAACTTTGTCAGAACATTGTTAAATAGGCTAAAAGAGAACAATTGTGGCTGGGGCTGTCTAATCCTTAGACAAGGTTGTCCAGCAGATTAAAGCAATATTTTTTAACCCTGGTCCCAGGGAACACTGCCCTGTGTGCTTTGATTCCTTCCAACTCCAGCACACCTGATTCAGGTTCATTAAATAGCTTGTTAAGTTCTCTGCAACTCCATTAATGAGCCATTCATTTAAGTCAGGTATCGTAAAATATGGTTATCTCTGAAAAACACAGGGCAGAGTTCCTCAAGAACATCCATCCATCCATCCATCCATTATCTCCTATCTAACGGGGTCGCGGGGGGGCTGGAGCCTATCCCAGCAATCTCCTCAAGAACAATGGTTGGAAAAAAAAACTGTAATAAAGCATTTGATTTGCCTCTTTTGAGATGATTTTTCATACTATAGCTTAGGTGGTCCTTATCATTATTAGCATATTAGCATATTGTGTATCAGTTAAGTAACTGATGTCCTCTCTTATTTTAAGCATGCAGTTTTAAAAACCTTGTTCAAAAACCCTGGTTTGGGCAGCCTCATACTGGTTAAAATCAGGCCCATCTCCGAATTGTCTTTTATTTAAAAAGTTTTGAATAAAATGGCTCACTTATCCTTCAGGTCCTTTTTAGATAACTACATCATTGTTGAGGTCTTCCAGTCTGGCTTTATATAGATCCCTGCATAGCACATAATCAGCCTTATTGATGATTAATAACAATATTCTTCTGGCCACTGATGCTGGGGATTATGTTGTCCAGATCCTGCTCAACTAAAGTGCTGCATTTGATCCAGTGGACCACAGGGTCCTGTTGCATCGACTCCAAGACCTGGTGGGGATCCAAGGAATGCAAAAGACGGGTTTAGATCGTATTTGGCAGATAGAACTATATGTGAGTAGCTGGCTTAGTCTGTAGCTGCTCCAGTGTCCTAAGGGGTCCCAAAGGGCTCAGTTTTAGAGCCAAATATATCTACCCCTAATCAAAATCAAATCAAACTTTAATTCTATAGTGCTTTTCATGCTAAAGGCAATACAAAGCCCTTTACATGATAAAATCCATTAAAAAAAACAAAAAACAGACAAAACATTTTTATATTTGTCACAGGATTCCAAGGCATACATTGTATACTGTGTAGATGCATTATCCAAGATAATACATCTAGGCCACATTACACCATATTTGTTATTGTTCACATCAGACTTTGTATAATTGTGATAAAGAAAACAAAAAAAAAAAAAATGGAAACATGGATTATTATAGACATGCACGCAGTGTTACACGCGTGTGATGCTTCACAATGGATAAACTTCCGCTACCTGCAGAGGGAGGCAGCAGCAGGATCACAAGGGAAGGTTTCCAAGCTTATAATGATGACTGGCTGAAAAGCAGATTTAGATTCCTACGAACTGTGCTCTCACATCTATGTACTGGACTGGGTCCAGGTTTGATCCTCTGACCCGCCGGAACCACCGGATCCCGGTGGACACAAGTTTGTCTGTGTATACAGCGAAAACATACATTCAGTTAATCTACAAGTTATTTGTGACTCGGATATGGTTATAATTGCACATTGAATTGGGTCCATTCATTCATCCTGCTGCACAGCAGTGTGGAGAACAAGGTGCAGGTAGAAGCTGACGTGATGGCTGCTCCAGGTGACGGTGGGTACCCACCAAGGTGCAGACTCATCACGCTGTTTGTCAACCCCCAGAGAACAGAGGAGGTGCTTTGATGTGGTCCAAGCTCATATGCATTATTGTGGAGTGAGCCATTGGAATCGTCGCCTCCACCTTTTTCCATACCTTTTAATCTTCTCTATTCATGACACAATCCAATCTAACTGACAGCAGAGGTTTAAAGTGTGAAATGTTTGCTGCTGGAAGTTAATATACTAATATCCCCATTGCAATAAAAACAAATTATGTCTGGAACATGAATTGATTCTTTTTATTTGTTGGTAAATTTATATTTAAGGCTGTGATTCATGCCCCGTGGGTTTATTAATTAGCCTTGCAAAAGAAAGGACCCACATTAAGTTTGTGCCATGTGTTCACCTGTGTAATATTATGTAACAGTTATATATGAGGGTCTTCAAGGATGGTTCCAAAAGCAACGTAAGTTTTTAAATGTAATAAATGAGTTACACTAATTTGTTCAGGATGAAAATATTTACCTTTACAATAAAAAAAAAAGTATTTAACAGGCACAGCAATAGCTGTCAAATTATTGACTCATGTCAAATTATTCATGTTCAAACAGCTCAGATATTTATAATAATTTTTTCAGCTAGCCCCACAAACAATAGATTAGTTGGATAATATGATAGCTCTTAGAGACAGAAAGATTGTTTTATGAAAGCAGTTGGAATTTTTTGTCAAGTTTTGAAAGTTATGGTTCTTTTTCACAACCTTTCGAGGTCTCCATTTAAGTGATATTTACTGTCCTTGGGACTGAACTCCTCTGTCCATTTGAAATTTGCACTTTTGAACCAAATGAATATATTTCTGACTTGCAAACATTTTTGGATGGACACATGTTCAATAAGCAAAACTGTGTTATTTTAATATTTCTCTTTATTGAGTATTAAGTTTTATTGTTTGTAACTGAGTTTTGAATTTTATATTAAGTTTCTCATTTTTAAATATGTTTTAAGAGTCCAGAAACTTTGTGTAGACTTCAGGAAATTGAAATGTAAGAGGACATCTACCTGGAGAAAATCTGAATGTTTATAGAAAAAAACATTTTAAAGGTGAACAGCTCATCTCTGTCTTTCTTTACTTGTGAACTGAATTCATTTTAATGATTCCTTCTCCTCTGTTGGTGTGTTCTGTGCTATACCCATCACAAGTAATGACTTTATACATAGCTTTTCAGATTCCTTGGCTGATTTTATGCCTACATATTAGTTTTAATTATTAGGGGTTTTATTATTCATGTATGTCCTGTCAAGTTGCTAGTGAAAAAAACTCAAACTTGTGGACTTATTTAATCTTACTCAGCCATACACACAAACAGGGTCACACACTGAATCTTTTCTTATCATATGACTCAAATTATAGGTATTTCTTCTCTGACCTGCTTGTTGTATTTGATGCTGCTCTAGGCTGTAAAACATTCAAACCCTGCAATGTTGTCACTTCAACCATCTTTCTGCTTGTTTGCTTTTCAGTCGTTTTTGATCTGTGTTTGACACAGAAGAGGTAAGCACTTGGTTTCACAACACCTGCCAAACTGTTTTAGACTCAGTGGCTCCATTAGGCTGATTAGAGTTAAATATAAGCCCTGGTTGAAGGAAACCACTCAAACTATCAGATGTGAGTACATTTAAGTATAATGCAAGTGGGGAAAGGAAAACTCCAAATATAAATTCAAAAGAACTGTTTACATTACTATCAAAAAACTGAACGATAGTTAAGGAAGCTACTAGTTGGATATTAGTACATTGATCTGCAACAAACCCAGTTTTGTAAACTATTAACACTGTTCTTTATCAAGGCCTCCCTTGCTACATGCGAAAACTTTCTTTTTGCTTTAGTGTCACTTTTACCAGTGCTCAGATCTTACTTCCTGGTTATGATTTGCCAGTCCTTGCCTCCTGCTAGCTGCTTTCAGTTTGGGACTTTTGTAAGATATCCTAGTTTTATTGAGGTCTCTAGGTTCTTTAAATAATGCTATCCTTACTTGACTTCTTAAAAAGTTCTTTTCAGCTGTAAGTTAATCTGTTGTCCACGTCATTAATAGAAATTTGAGGATCTGGTGTTATCCCAGGAAATTTTAACATCCTGATCTTGACCCCTTTCAGTATGAAAAGAAACGTTAGGGTTCAGGTATAGGTTCCAGCCTCCCTACAGCCCAGAACTTTGATAATTAGTGTATAAAAAATATTTTTTATAAAAGATAGATTCCGAAGAAAATAGATTCCGACTTAAAGCTTAACAGGTAAATACTGACAGTCAAAAAGTTCAGCTTCTGTTACCAAAGGCAGCTAGTCAAAAGTAAAAACAATCACTCAAAAGCAGCCTTTCATACTGGAAACCACACCTTCTTCGCCACTTGGCTGACCGACTGTAATGGATTGTGTTTGGGGCTTAGTGGGTCAAGCACCGCTCATCTCTGAAGGGAATAAAAGGCTGCTGAGTGTCTTTTAACTATTAACACATTCTCCAGTTTTACCAGCACTCTATTGCCTGCCTGTTTTTTTTTAATTCAGTTTAAAATATTGTATCTGTTTCTAAATCCCTCCATGGTTTTGTATGTACCTCGGTGAGCTCCTTTATCTACACACACTTTAAGATCAGCCAGTCGGCTGCTTCTGATGGTACAAAAAATAAAGCAGAAAGCTTGAAACAAAGCAGACATTTATTGAATCTGGTCTGAAACTGTTGAATGAGCTGCCTTTTTCTAAACCATTTCTTAAAACCCTCCTGTTTTCCAGAGATATTTAACACTTGCTTGAAATGTTAATGTTTTGTTTATTTTTGTTTGAGACTAACTGGCCTTAATAAGCTGTCTAAATTCATTATGATATATTCTTGTATAAACTGTGATGCTAGTCATAATTTTTGCCACCTGGTACAGCAAACACAGAGTAGCACAACTTTTACCTTGTTATACATGCTTTGTGATTATATAAATACACAAGTCCTTTTCAGGCAATTAAAAAAACGTATTAGTGAACTAAGAAAACCCTTGATTTTTATACATGTGTTACTCTCTGGTTCTTGTCTCCCTTGGTGCCTGTACCGCCTGAGTTTTTTTTTTCTTAGCATGCCTCAGACATAAGCAGACTCTGATCTGTCTCCGCTGAATCATACAGACACTTCTTGAGAGTAAAAAAAAACAAAAAACAAAACTGTCTTTTTAAACAATTAGTGATTAAAAAATCTTTTTTAAAAAGTTGGTCTCACATTCAAGTAGACATATTTACTACAATTAACATATTTAATTTTTGATGATATTTGATATATTTGATTGGTCTATTGATATGACTAAACTATATCCTTTCTTTGCCATGCTTTATGTAGTTCCAACATACTGGGATTGATTCATCACGAAACAAGCTGATGGCTTTCATTCTATTAAAGTTTGGCCCTCCATCACAATGACACGGTTTTAATTACATCCCCATTACTGCTGGCTCTAACACATAAACTAATAAAACACACCATGAATATGTGGAAAAGTACATATGATTTTTTTAAATGCAGGCTTCCAGATGCATGTGCCATTTTAGGTGAACACATGGCATTAATTGAAAGAACCAAAATATAGCTGTATTATTATAAAAAAAACATGCACATTATTACCTTTTAAGAAAAAAGAAAAGAACATCTATCAATTTTTGGCAAAACGTTTTTTTTATGGCTTCAAACAACAGGAAAGATTAAAAGAATATCTGGGCATGTTGAAAAGGCCTTTCATGATAAAAAAGGTATTTCATTGTTCATCCCATATAAAAACAGTGAAAAGCTTTCCTGAGATGCATAATGATCATCCATCCATCCATTATCTACCGCTTTTTCCCTAACGGGGTCGCGGCATAATGATCAATCACAAGCAATTGTAGTAAAAAAAAACATGTTTGACTTTCTTTTTGTAGCAGTGTTTGTGTTAATATATTTGACTCATACATTTATTTTTCTACATGACCTTATCTGAATAAAGCTGGAGCCTACCCCAGCAATTGGCAGGCGAGTAGCGGGGTACACCCTGGACAGGTTACCGATCTATCAAGGTGAAAATGCTGCACCTGAATGAAATATGTATGTGATTCTTTTCTGCGGATTCTTTATTTAGTTGCATCAAAGCAGGAACTCTGAAGCAGTGACCTCTTGCAAAGTAAAGCTATCGAAAACCAAAGTTTTAAAAGTAGAATACACAAGGTTAAAAAATACTTTTCATTATATGAAAGCAACATATTTTCCTGCTTGTCTCTACTGCCATTTCCCCATAGATTTATCCTCCATGCACAGTAAAATCCTCAGCCTACCAGTCAGGCTGGATTCAGGGTGTAACACTCACTTGAATATGACCTCATCGCTTAAGGTTAACCAGTGTCATCTAATGATCAGAGGCACAGTCCCCCTCGAGTGAATTACCTCAAACATGACTTTTCCTTGACCTAGTTTTTTCCTCTGTGAGGAAAGTAGAGCCGACTATTAAGGGAGGAAGCGACTCTGAATAAATAGGAGCCAATACAGTGCAGCCATTGTGCTTTGTTCACACGTTAGAGGCTGAACTAATCATGCTGTTAAACATTAACCTTTACCCTGCCAAAACAAAACTGGAAGGAATAACATCCAGACAACTGTGAATATGTGCACATGATGGCATCATTGCACACTAAACATGTTAGCAGCTTAACAAGCCGTTACAGTTGCACACACTTAAAGCTGCTTGGACACTTTTTTAAATGCTCCACAGCTTTAAGAAAAGAACAACAAACAATAATACTTGGACTACATAAACAAGCAGATTAAGGATAACAACATTAATCCTCGCTCTAATTTAATCCAATAATAATAATATTTATAATAATAGTATTTTTCAGTTGTTTTTATTTACATCAGTTCCAAGCTTTGGCTTATCTTGCACATGCTTAATAAAACATAGTAGCAGACAAAACTTTGGGTCTTCTTTATCACACCAAATATAACATAGACTAAGAAATAAATTACTTTTCTAAATGACTGAAGAATAAGTTCAAACCAGCTGGCTAATCAGTTCATACTGAACAGAGGTTTTTATTTGAAATAAATTAAATGAGTGGTCCAAAATCTTTTCCAGATTCAGTTACATGCATTAAAAAAGCTATTCATGACAGCTATTTCCTGTTCAGTTATCGACAGCCGGATCAGTCCGACACTGAACCTAAATAGTTTGTGATTTCAGCAGTGTTAGCCACTGATCAAAATGAATAAAAAAAATAACCCTGAGCAGTCCCACAGCTGAAGCAGCTTTGGTCAGAGGATGAAATGGTAACCCACAAAGAACTTCCGTCTTTTAGAGTATGTGTTTCAGCTTCAATGCATTCATTTCAGCATCTGCAGCTTATTAAAGTCGTGCAGCGGTTACTACAGGTGCAGTAAATTCCCAACCATGCTTTGGATATTTATTGCCTTTTGGTTTTACAGTGGGTCAGGCCAAAAGGGAGCTAAAACATACCATGGGAACCTTTTATACTATTAAAAAAATAATTTGGCTGTGTGGGACGCTTCTGTAGCCATTTGATCTGCCAGACGCATGTTTCTGAAGATGGACTGTAACATGTTTGACTCTCGCAACACCTTGTATTGCTGCTGAAAAAATGTGCAAATGGAAGCACAGCATCTATGTTTGTTAATAGGGCTTTCCCTTATGTAGTACAGTGAACAAGTTACAGCATTTGATAGTCATGAGGTTCAAACAGTGACTTTTCTGTGTGGAGTTTACAAGTTCTCCTCGCGTTAGAGTGGGTTCCTCCCACCGTCCAAAGACACGCATGTTAGGTTAATTGGTTATTCTAAATTCTCCATAGGAATGCATGTGAGTGTGAATGGTTGTGTTTCTCTCTGTTAGCCCAGTCATGGACTGGTGACCTGTCCAGTACCTCTTGTCTGGCTCTTGGGATAGGCTCCAGCTACCCGCGACCCTGAAATGGATAAATGGTTAAGAAAATGGATGGATGGAGAGATGTCTTTGAAGGTGTGAGGAAGCCAGAGGACCTGTAGAGAACCCTTGTATACATGAGAGAAACATGCAAACTCCACAGAGAAAGGCAACTGTTTGAATGGGCCCCCAGCTGAGGCTCAAACCAGGAACCTTCTTACTGTGAGGCCACTGTATTCAGACATGACTTAAAAACTTCAATACAGAAAAAAAAGAGTCATAGCATTGATTCTTTTTGCTACAAGCCTTTCTTCACCACAGCTTTTTTCCTTTTCTTTTGTAATATCAATTTAGCAGACAGAAATACAACTAAACTGACTTGTATGTAAGAATATGATTTAAGTGAGTGACCTATAGTTTCATTGATAGACTCACTTCCGCTCTTATATGACTGACCAAAGAGAACATGTAGATACACTAAAGCAGTTTCTACCAGGCACCAGGTGTTTCCAGGGTCTGTAAACTGTCATTTTGCTGCATTCCCACAGTCAAGCATACCCTTACGTGAGAAGTGGTGCGTCAACCGGTTAGTGACGGAAGTCTTATCTACCTTGTAGCACGGCAATATCGCTGCACAACTTAACGTATAACCAAAACATGTATTACATGTATTACCGCCACTGAAAGATGGTGAGGAATGGCAATCATTCATCAGTTTATGTTATGCAATGGATCATCGTAATGCCACGTTTAACATAAATTTTCAAACCAAAAGAAATATGTTTCACTAAAAAAGGAGCCAGTCCTGGTTTGCTTTTATGCCAAGTAGCATGGCAAGTACACTTTACCATTTTTTCTTTTTTTTTTAACCAAATAAGGGACATGTTATATGTCAAGCTCCGCCTTTCCAGGTAGGATCAGGTAGACTGCTACCACAACAGAAGTAGGTCAGGCTAGGTTGAATATTAAAGTACCTCTTTTGGTTTTCAAGCTTGAAATGCAACAAAAAAAGTGTTTACACTGCACTGGGCAACATCACACAGTTATACCTGCTCACTAAGTGTTATTTTTTCCCCAAACAACTACTTCTTAGGAAGAATAAAAAGGGGGAAGAAGAAAAAGAAAGATTGATTCGTCAGGTCCAAAATTGGAAATCCTCCTCCTTCAGCCAGTTCATTCACTGCAAGTAAATAATGGAGCAACACTGCATGTGTGCAAGCTTTGGGGTTTTGTTTTTACTTTGCTTTTCAAACATAATATAGTTTTCACAGGAAGCAGGGCATCTGAGCAGGAGAGACAGGAGGCTAAGAGCTACCCAGCATTTTGTGCCACAAACATGCTCTGTCACTTCCTCTCTTTGGTTCACTGCATCTCTTTGCATTCAGTAAGTGAAGGGCACCGATGTCACTTGTAAGTGAATAAAGACCTCTGGTTTTTAAGCTCATAAGAAAGAAAAAGAAAGAGACAGACCATGCACCAGGCATAGTAGAACTAATGTTTACTGTTTGGAAAGATCTCATAATACAGGTATTTGATGCTAAATTGATGCTGAAATAAACATTTGGGGGTCTGTCTTTGCCAAAGCTTAACAGTGCTTATTTAAAGAGAGAAGGTTAAAAATGCCCACATATTTCAACATCCAATAACAAAACAATGCAATCCTTTTATGATCCTAAGAATTGTATGACTACATTTTCAAGATAATTACTAGTGTGGAGTGAGTCAGGGATGGGTTTGTTGCCCTGTGAGGCAACTTTGTTGTGATACTGGGCTATATAAATAAAAAAAAACTGAACCTGCCTAGGAATAATTTCAGTGAGGCAGCTAATTACTTGGAAGGACTGCTCTGCAGAAGGGTCATCTGAGCGAACAATGGTTCAAGCACCCAGCACCAGTTAGACCAAGACATCTGTTGACACCTGCTGCAGAGGTACAACAAAACAGATCATATCACACGGCACAAATCGATACCCATGTGTGAGTATGTGCAAGCAAACGTATTAAATACTCCATCCATGGTTTTAGAAGGTTTACATTTTTTAATTAACATATTTTATTGCATCCATAGGACAATGTGGAATCAATTCTATTGTCAAAGCCTAAACAGTGAGGATGTATTTGTTAAGTGCATAAAATAAAGAGTAAAATACATCTAGATTGATGCACAGCAAGACTGACTTTGTATAATTTCTAATTAATCACAGGAGGGTCTAAATCACTGAGACAAAAATTGGTCTTGGCATTTTAGCCGAGCTAGGCCTAGCTCGGCTAAAATGATCATGCACACCACAAATCTATGTGTTCACTCTGATTAGCAGCTTCCTAAACCACTTAATGCAATTAGTCTGCAGGGATCATTCAGAGTAAACATGTTAGATACTTTCAAAAATGTTTTTTTTTTAAAGGTAAATATATTTGGTTGGTTGAAAACACCTACTCTGTGTTTTAGTGAGAAAAGAAAGTCAGGAAAAAACACCATAAAGGATGGATCAGATGAAAACCTGTTTCTGGAAAGAGTGTGGAAAGTCTGTTTCTGTGTCTGGAATCCTTTCTAGTTGTTTTCTCAACAAGACTTATTTTAAAAAGATTTTAAATAAAGCTATTTTCATTTAAGATATTGATGCACTCAGATCAAGTCAGTATAACACATGGACAAAAATGTAAATATCTAAGCAGTTTTAGGATCTGCCTGTAACACATTTAGACATAGAATTATCCATAAATCAGCCCACAACCAATAACACATTGCCACACAAGAAAAACAGAAATCAACTGACTTCATGTTGATGAATGATAATTAAAAGCTGACCAGCTGTTTTCCATCTGGAAATACTGACACCATCAAAGAATTAAAAAAAAATATTTCGGAATAAAACAGCATTTTGTAATGTGTTATCACCACTTTTTCCACAATAAGCAGCCAGCGTACAAACAGTTTAGTTTCAAGAGAAACGGGATATTTAAATGCTGCTTTTATCTTTAAATCAAAATCCAAAGCCGTATTGATGAAGTTCCACAAAAAATGCATAAAGCAATATAAAATTAAGAAGTAAAATGTAGGAAAATCCATGTTCCAAAGGCAATGTGCATGTGCTATTTAAGAAATGATAACAAATTGTGAGAAGATGTTCCAAAGCCAGAGGTACAGGCTGTCGACGATAGCAAATGCACAGTAATGTTTCAGTGTAAAAGGGAAACACACCTCAGTTAAACTGAAGTTTTTGCCCTCAGGCGTTGGGTTCATCCAGCAGAGTGACTGAGACTCATCACCACACTGTCTCCTCTCATATTACAATGGTTCCCCATCCCCTCAATGATTTTTTCTTAGCCTCTAATTAGTGCCCACAGTTGTGTTTGGCATCCAGAAAATGTCAGATTGAGTGTCACAATTTTCACTACAGCCATCTATTTGTGTTGACCCTCTGGAATTTTTCAACATGTGCCCCTCAGCCTGGTTTTAGATATAAGATCTGCTCCAAACTCTGCAAAGTACATGGGGATTTTTTAATTATCTCTTAAAACCAGCATGTTTTATTGTTTATGCTACTAAAATTTTGCAGATACAGGTGCATCTCAGGAAATTAGAATATTATGAAAAAGCCACGCCGCATTGATGCAGTACTTCATGCAAAAGGAGGCCCAACCA
>JBAMIG010000007.1:8717758-8729964 GCA_037177335.1 Kiunga ballochi | reverse complement strand
GGAATTTAAGGACCCCTTGGACTTTTCCAGTTTAAATAAACTGAATCTGTTTCCACTACTCCTGGTTGTTGAATTTCTGGGTCCTCACAGCCACCCCCCATTACAAATACAATTAAACAAATGGTGAAACAAAGACTTTCATCTAAGAGACAAACCCAGAAAAACTAAATCTCTTGCCTGATCCTTCCTTTTTAAATTCTCTTGGGGATGACATTTGATGAAATTTTCCACCGATAAGAGAGTCATTATTCTTGAATACAATTGCTATTTATGTAAAACATTATAGCTTTTTTTTTTTTTCCACTTGAATTATGCTTGTTTTATTCATACTTAGATCAACGTAAAATGTATGATTCCCTCTTTGAAACACTTCCTACACTGCCTTGCCACAAAAGAGCCACTCTGATTCAATAACGCAAATAGGTACGAGCCTCCTTGGGTTAATTACTGCATGGGTGATCTTTCAGCTGGCAACAAGTTATTTAACCTCAACTGGTGCAATCAGTAGCTTTTCATTTTCACAAATAACCACGTGGAAAGACGCATCCGGTGGTCAGAGAAGTGGTGTTAGTCTGCTTGGGAGGGATTACATTTTATTATAAAAACTGGTAGGATAGTAGGGACCCATCATCTTCCAGAAAGAAATGCGGCCGGAAAAAAAACAAACAAAAAAAAAACCCTCAATGATTATGTGTGATAATCACTTAAACATTTGGTGAAATTAAATTTAAGAAAAACAGAACTCAGGACTAAGTTTAATAGTGAAACATTAAAAGTCGGAGCATTTCCACATGTACAATGCAAAAGGACCTCAAGGGATTGGGACTGAACAGCTGTGTTGGCTATAAGAAAACCACTAATCAGTGAGTTTTGGGGTTAGTACCAGAAAAAAAGGCTACAATTTGTGGTCTGAGTCCAGATTTACCCTGTTTAGTGTGATGGGTGCATCAGTTCAAGAAGAGAAGTGGATGAAGTGATGCCGTCATGAAGCCCGACTGGCGACTGTACAAGCCTGTGGGGACAGTGTTATGATGTGGGATTGCTGCAGTTGGTTAAGTCGTGGTTCAGCAACAGTATGTGATCAAAGAATGAGATCAGCTGATGACCTGACAATCCTGACCAGGTTATTCCATCAATGGATTTCTTCTTCCCTGATGGCACTGACATTTTCTAAGATGACAATGTAAAATGTATCATTGTATTGTGAAAGACTGGTTCAGGGTTTCACACATGGACTGGCCACCACAGTCCACACCTTAAACCTTGAGAATCTTTGGGATGTGCTGGAGAAGGCTGTGCACAGCGGTCAGACTCTACCGTCATCAATGCAAGATGTTTGTGATTGATTAATGCAACACTAAGTGGAAATAAATTTTATAACATTACAGAAAGTTATCAAAACAATGCAAATGTGTGCTGTAATCAAAAGTAAAGGTGGTCCAAAAAATATTAGAGTGTGCTACCTTTTTTTTGGCCATGCAGTATTTATAATACATTACAAGGCATACAGTGACAAAAATATTTCACATTTACAGCATGATAGCAAACATGGCCATAATCTGTAAGAGAAAATTGAGCACTCTTACATCAGATGATGACAAAAGGAGAAAAAAGGCAAGAAAGAAACAGCTGATCCACTTCAAACCTCCACCACTAATCCTGTCAACAGGTGTGCAGGGAGACAAAGTGTTGGGCAAACTTCGGCTGTCAACGCAGAAAATGAAAGATTGAAATTGACAAACGGAGCTGTGCAAGGAAGATTGGCCTTGTCATTGTGTCTCATTAATTGTTATGGTTCGTGTCCATTTTTATGCTGTTGTCTGTAAATGTCCAATTGGAGGCAAATGAACAGATGTAAGATGTGGAAGCAACAGAAGGAAGTAAATGAGGGATGTGACGTAGTACCTTTGACAGGCTTTTTAAATTTTTTTAGAGGCAAACTCTTCACTCAACAAGTGTCTTTCAGAGAGTGCCATTTAAACTGTTCTCACAAAGCTTTTACTATGAAAATGACCAAATGCAGATCTATACATGGAAGAAAGATTCAGATTTTTGGCATATGTAAGAAAACTAATACTATGTTACAAAGTTGCTTTGCTCAAAGCAGAACAAAATATATATGTATACACAAAATAAATGTATTTTATACAATAATTTGCCCTGTGATGGACTGGCGACCTGTCCAGGGTGTACCCCGCCTCTCGCTCGTTGACAGCTGGGATTGGCTTCAGCCCCCCGTGACCCCGTTTGGGAATGAGCGGTAGAAATTGGATCGATGGCTTCCAAAGGAAATGTTTCATAAAATCACATTTAAAAAGTAATAAATTAGAAGTCTTGAGCATTTTATGGCACTCTTATAAGCTCAATGTAGTGTTGTTGTATTAGCAGGTGCAGACCGAGCTGATGTTACTACTCGAGCACATTTGGTCCCTCCACAGGCACTCAGAAGTGCATATACCCTAAATTAAGACACAGTCTATGTGTAAACAGAATCTTTCTGGTCCTCCTACTCGTCACCCTCACAGAAACTCCAGCTAGTTTGTTGATTAATGTGCATTACCTAGCCAAGCTTGGTCGCTTATTGTTACTGTCAAATATGACAACACCACTGTCAACTGTGATCTGCTGAATGTTCACCCACGTAGAACCAAGGGTGATCTCAATTAGGATTCTGTCACAGCTTGAAAGTTGGATTTTTTTTTTTATATGTGACAGAAACTCCAGTCACATTTCTCAGCAACATGAACCCATTCCTTCAGGCCATGTTTATATCAGTGCTCCCAGTAGCAATGGCCAGGGAGGCAGTATCACAATAAATTATTGCCAGAAGTGGAAAGTCCTGTTACTATATTCATATACAGTTAGTTTGTTTGAATGTATTGCATAAAAGCTACCTGGACCCACTCCTATCATCACTGCGCTCCACTCATCTTTCTACTCTCTCTTAAAATATATTTCTTAGGGACATCCATTTCATTTGAATAATACCAATCGGCCTCTTACCAGATTTTTTCATCATGTTTGGAAATATTTGGATTCTTTCATTACAAAGACTTTCTGACAGACAAAAAGATGCACTCTGGACATGAATCTATTGCTCTGATCTTACCGCCTCCAACTTCAAAGCAGATGAACTCCGTGTAACTGATCATTTCTTCCACTCATTTAATGCTCCCGGTCTGTCTGTGATGAATTCACCATGTATCATTTCATTTATAGCCATGAAGGACATCTAAATGTATATTAGTAATTTTCCAATCACTGATTATGTTTCCAACATAAATGAACTTGAAGCATATTAATATTATAGTTTAAACAACATTCAAAATATCTTTGCCTCAGTGATAACAAAATCTGTCTCTTTCTCACTTCAGCTGCCACCTGATATAACCCTAAACTCTAAACATTAAAAGCCAAAGAATGACAACTTGAGTGGTCCTTTAGAAATAGAGATCTCACTATTCATATAGAAATGTAAGGACTCAATTGCTTAAAGCAGCAATAAACTACTAATTAGATCAAATAAAGTCAAATAAAGGAAACACCTAAATTAGTGCTTTTACTGTTTTTATTTGTGCAAGTATTCCATAATAGTGTTTTTTTTATGTTACCTGTGGGGAGCAGGTAAAATAAAAAAGCAGGTAGGTGTAGGGTGGCTGACCTCTAATCAGAGGGTTGTGGGTTTGGTTCCCATTCTCTTGGAAGTCTACGAGTCAAAGTGTCCTTGGGCAAGACACTGAACCCCCAGTTCCTCCTGGTGGCCTGGCTAGAACCTGTATGTATGTGTATGACAGTTAAGCTGACATCAGTGTGTGAATGGGTGGATAGCAAGATCTGTAAAGTGCTTTGGTCATCCTGTGATGAGAAAAAAAGCCATATAAGTGAACACCATGTACCTTGATCCCCTGCTCACCATTGGTTAACGTAGCTTCTCCTTTGCCTCCCTTCATAACTGGCATTATTCATTTACAGCTGGTATTTTGAGGTCATTGACTGCAGATGTCCCCATCTACTGACTAAACTGATTATAATTCCAAAAATGTCAAAAGCCCCTGCCTATTCTTTTCCAACATCAATTAAAAAATAGTTGCAACTTGATTACAAGTTTCTGAAAATAAGGAACTCCCCTTATTAAAATAATCAGTGACCACCACTCTGCACCTGATACAGTTCAAATCATTTAGATCTGATCCCTCCCAGTCACTGCAAATGTTCCCTGTGGACTCTATACCTTCTCTTCATCACTTAACCTCCTCCCTCTCAGTCATTCTACTCCCTGCAGATTTAACAGTAATGTGTTTTACAGAAGACACTCTGCTCTACCTTTCCTACAAACCCCATTCCACACTCCCACCCTTATTACCCACCTCCTGCTTATCTGGAACAAAAACTTGGTTCAACTCAAGCTTTGTGAAATGAAACAGTGATAAAAATAGAGAGGATTTTTGTTTGAACAAAGACTGTATTATTCAAAGTTGACAGTTTCTGCTTGAGCACTGACAGCTCCTCTGTCTCCCATAAGTAACTGTGGTTTGTCATTCCAGTCTCACATTAATAACATTTCCTATTCTGCATATTTCCACCTACAAAACCTTAATTGACTCTGCCTTTCCCTTACTTCACTAACTAGTATTTTCCTTGTTTACAGTTCTGTCACCTCCATTGTTACTAAAACCTCTTTGATCAGAAGCTCACTATGGTTCAGAACTCAGTGGCTCACACTGGCACTGACACAGCTAAAGATTTGTATGTATAGTATGAGTCCAAGGTGTAGCTTGCCTCTCGTCTGCTGATTGGTGAGATTATCTCCGGCTTTCCTGAGACCCTGACTTGATAAAGTGATATAGAAAGGGAATAATCCAAAATCCAGTGACAGTGTCACACCTGTCCACTAGCTCCACACATTCTCCCTCTAGACTGTACCTGCCTCGAGCACCCAAGGACTCAGGCTGTGTCTCAATTCAGATACTGCATACTTCTAAGTACGCAGACTATGTAGTCCACAAAGCGTCCTTCATAGGAGACGATGAAGGATACATAGCATGTACACTTGTTATAAGCTAATTCAGCCCCAAACAAAGTGCATACTGCACTTGAAATTTGGATCAGAAGTACACTTCAAACTGGGACAGCACTTGGCATGCCAGTATGACGTATGCAGTCTACTGTGTGCAGTCTCTGAATTGAGACACAGCCTCAGAGAAACATATCTGCGCCCCACAGCACATGTCCTTTGCTTCTCCTTTTCAGGCCATATCCTTATGACTATATCACCTCAGTTGTTTTCACACACATCAAACACACATCTTTGCTGTTTGTAGAGGGAATGTCTCCAAACATCAGTTATAAACTGTGCTGCTCAGGCAGAAGAGGCTGGTGAACTTCTCGATTTGCCTCTCCTGTATTGCCCCCATCCCACAGCCCAGCCAGCCTGCCATGTAGTAGTGTTGCTGTGGTTGAGAGAGTGAGTAAGTGTGTGTACAAGCCTGTGACTGTAAGAGCGAGTGGCAGTTAAATTTAACAGCATCTACAGTATGTGTACTGGGTAGGTTTTTGTGTGCCCAAAGCACCACGCAACTGAACATGTGGACACTGAGCCTTTTTAATTCTGCACCCCTAAAACAATTACTGTACAACCAAAGCGCTGCAGTCCTTTTTAATCATCAAGAGCACTTCATTTACAGGAATTTAGGATGGTAACAAGAAGGAACAGAGACTTGTGCTATGTACCAGCACAAGGACATAAAAACAATGTTACTATTTTAGAAGCAAAAGCAGATTCAAAATATCAAAACTTATTGGGAACGATAAGTGCTCTACTGGAATGGAAAGGTGGTTAAATGACTGAAGTGCATTTTTCCAGTAAAGCATTCACCGTTGCGAAGTTACTCAAATCTTACAAGGACAGGATCTCTTCTAGCTGCAACAAAGAAACAGTTATTTTATGTTATTCAAGAGACTATCCTGAGTATAAACTCTTTTTGTGATACAAAAGCAAGAAATGCTGATATTAAAGTTTTAATTACTATAATGAAGAAAAAAAGGAGGGGGGGGGTGTTCATATTAGGGTATTATCTCAATACGCTTTGTGTTATACCATTGTGAGTTTTGTGAGTCACATTCAAAGAAACTTCAAGATCTTTTGCTCCAAAATCAACCTAGTTAAGCAAAGAAAAATGCTACCTGTACCATGCACTGCCCCCCTTTGTGACAGTTTAAAAGGTAATATAGTTTTCATTTTTCTAAATGGAGATTGTTGAAAATCTTGCCTAACATGTAGTCACATAAATAAATGCTGCCATGGGGATCTAAGTGTAAGTAAGCTGTGGCAGGGCATATCCAGCATGAACCAAAAACCTATCTGTGCTTCGGGAAAAGCCATACATTCTCAAAATAGTGTGTGTTATTGAGTTACTGGCTATGCATGCCACTCACATAGCATCGTATATCACATCTCAGCATATACTAGGTGACATAATCCAGCCACTGTGAGCAGACACAGTACTGATGATTACTCCGACAGGTGTTTTATTTTTTTTTCATTTCAGACCCTAAATGCATTAAGGCTGAGATATTTCACATCTCTATTTAATAGCTTCTGTTTATTTTTGCACTTTCTCTACTTTAATGCCACATTAAGAAGACACATCAGTGAGCTCATATTGTGTTTCAGGTAATGAGATCTGAAAGCAAAAAGAACACATGGATAATAACTACATAATTCTGTTGAGATGTAGTTTACAGAACATTACTTTAGTTCTGCATAAAAGAGTTTCAGGAAGTCAACTAGCCCAGCAGGGTCACTGGTGTGAAATACATAATACAGGTATGAATTTATATACACCCTCTTTATAAATATATTAATTCTATTATCTGACACCTATCTATGCAGTTCCCTGTTGTTTGATTTCATGCTTGTGTTGTTCTCCGATGTAAGTCGCTTTGGATAAAGGTGTCTGCTAAATGCCTATAGAATAGAATTATTATCTTAATACAGAATCTGAAAGAATATCAGTAGGCTAAATCAAGTAAAAGGTTTTTGAAGGTGTGTATTGGCTACACATTACAATACTCTTTAGTAACAGCATTTGCAGCACAACCTGAAAAAAAACAAATAATTTAAATCTTCTATCTTTTAAGATCTGATTGAGAACACAAATGAGCAAAAATGCAACCACTGTGTTACATGACATTGATATTAAGAGTATTGAATTAAAAAAAAATGTATACAGCTTTATTTTCAGGTGCATTAAGTTAATATAGAGAGAGACATAACAGCATACAAACACTCATATGTTTTTCCTTTTTATATTTACTTCTCTAACCATGGAAACTGCTTCTGTTCTGTGTGTGTCTACTTTAAACTATATCAGACTGTTTACACATCACTAACTTTGACTGCTGCTTTCTAAAATTAGCCTGCTTAATGATGGCTCCTGATAACCATGAAATGTCTCTGCTGCATCAAATGAACCTTGTGGCTCCGTTTCACACATGATGGATACTTCAAATCATTCTAAGGACAAAACATAACTTTCTAAAATGACACAGCTGACTTTCTCTGAGTGTAAAATTTGTATCACTCAGATTTTTTTTTAAACTCTCATATTTTGAAGTGTCAAATTAAAATTTTGATAAAAGAATATATGTAAAAACTGTATGCATGCACATAAACATGTCCAAAAAACCCCAATAAGACTATAAGCAATGGCGTCTCACAATGACATGGTCTCAGGTTGACAGTTGTGCATGTTTAGGTGCAAGTGAACAAATTATATATTTGGACATTTTACTGGAAGACAAGTTGCAGCAGGACTTTTGCAGGTCTATCAAACACCATGAACACATGTCTTCAAATGGTTTGCAATGATTTTAAAGCATAGACATCGCTATTCAAACCCTTTTGATTGGATGGCACTGGCATCAATTACAGACATTTATGGCACAAGTTTAGAAAGGATTACCTCTGCAATAAGTGCCTAAATCTGTTAGAACATTGTAAACAATGTGTATACAATGAGCAGAATTTAATTAAGCGATAATTTAAAATTATTCATAGAGTGTCATGATGACTGTCCAGAAGGTAGACTGTTAAACACTGCTTCATCACAACACAGGCAGTCTGTTGAATATTGGTTTAGAACATGTGGTTATTTATAGGAATTTACTGGTTATTCATAAATCAGACTTAAGTCAAAGTTTTTTTTTATTATTATTATTATTTCTTTTCTGCTTAAGACACATTTAAATAATGTAATGCAAAGCTAAGACCTGATGTAGCAAAAGAGATAGAGTAGTGAGCTCCACTTGTGTTTGGTTTAGCTATGTGTCAGTCAAATGCAAGGTGGTTTGAATTAAGCCACTGAACTGAGGAGCGGAAACATTTCAGCCTCCTTCTCTGTTAGGATGTGATGACATTTGCCAAGTAATCCAGGCATGTCCACCAGGCAGTAACTAAAGTCAACTCATCCCACTGCCAAGAGTGTTAATCCACATGGAATTCTGAATCCCATTAGAAAACCAGTGCTTACAGGACAAATAAGTTTGGTGAAAAGACAGAGCGATGCTGGGCAGGTTTCAAACACTAATGACTACAAGTTGATCCAAATATTTGATCTAATAAAGCTAGATGCTGACTCAGATTTGTTCAAACAAGAACAGTCACGATTAATGCCTGTAGGTTTATATGATGAAACAATCTTTCCAACTCCTCTTTTTGATACATCAACATTTTATATTAAATACTATCAGTCAAATGTTTGACACGTTTCCCCAACCATTTGATTAAAAGCTGATAAGTTTACATGAAAAAAAGATTCAGAGATCTTACAACAAATTCCATTTCTTGATGCTAATCAATAAGCTACAATGAAATAAGAAAGTTGCAATCATATACAGAACCTAAGCAGCCTTCAAAGGGTATTCATTGAGTTTACATGAGCAACAAAATAGATCTTTTATTAACCTTACCTTGTTTCAAATCAATAAAAACATGTTTGCATTGATTTTCTTTTTAGATTTAGAAATTATTTATTTCAAGATAATTTTTTTGAACTTTAATTTTGTCATATTGGAATTTCCCTCTTGGGTTAATAAAATATTTTTCTTTTCAATTTAACTTAATTTCATTCATTTTCAGGCTGTGCAAAACTAAAAACAATAGTTGATAGGTATTTGCTCTGAAAAGCCATTTTAACTCCAGACCGACACGCTCCACTGTTGATGTAACACCAGGTCCTTTTTAGGTTCACTTGTACAATTTGGATCAGTCCTTTTTCAGCTTGTTCTGTATGTTACTGCTTTGCTGTGTGCCAGTTAGCTACATTGTAGCCATTTGGGGCGCTTTGCTAAATCTGCTGATAACATTCACAAACTCATTCCTCCAAGGCAGCAACATTGTTTTATGATTCGGGTAATTGCATACCACAGATAAGAAAAAATGAAAGAACAGAAATTAAACGTGACATAAAAAAAGAAAAAAAAAAGCTTATTTGTATATTTTGTTTGTGAAAGAGCTACATGGTTTAAGGATTTAACAACTTAAGTGAATGTGGACATTGTTACAAATAGCAGTCAACAGGAAATATTTTAAAAAGCTGAAGCCAAGCTGATGCTTGCAATTCATATCAGAAAAGTAATACTTTGCTAAATATATTTATTTAAGTGCAGCAAATAGAGGAAGGACAACAAGACCTTTGAACATAGTTAAGATAAAAATAATGGAAGATAACAAACAGCTTTTCACAATAAATATGTTTCATTATGATTTTTATAATAATAATAATTAATAATAATGTTGAAGGATTAAGTAGTTCTTGTCTTTCTTTTATTTAAAGGCATGACAAGTACACAACAGTTAACAGTTACCTCAGTGGTGATCAGCTTGATAGTTATTATTCAGTCATATTTGTGAAAAAAGTATTAAAACCTTTTTAGAGAAACATTAGTATTTAGACTCTGTTCAAGCTTTCCAGCATCAAAATATATTTGTTTTCCCTCACAGTTTCCCTCACAAGCCAGAACATGGTTGACACTAAATGTGATATTGTGTTGAAAACATTGATTTACGTTCTTTTCCTCGGGTCGGCTTTTTTTTTTTTTTTTGTCATAGTCTGACAAATCCAATGCAAAGGTGTCTCCACTCTGCAACTCTCCTCCATGTCCGAGATGGATGCTTTCTTACAAAGCAGCTGAAAACCCATCTTTTAATTTAAATCTGTATAAAGGTGTCCAAGCAAGAATGGAGGGGAACAAAGAAAGATAGACAATTCTGCACTAATGCTCATTTCTGTGTAAAGTTTGTGAAGTGTCAGCATGTTGCTGAGACAGTGGTGGTTTTAAAAGATCAGCAGGAAGTACGGTGAGGGGAAGTTAGATTCCCTTCAGGATCTCACTGATACAAATAAAGTCAATACAACCACAATCTTCTTTCAAATATATTGTATTATTCTCATAATCTTTGGGTACTACCTCTAATATATTAATTATTGTATTCATTTATTCATTTATTTATTAAGTCATTCATTTTTTCATCCAATTCAGGGTTGCAGGGAAGCAGGAAAGCTGGAGCCTATCTCAGTAGGTGAGAAGCAGAGTACACATCATATACAGGTAGGTGCATGTTGTTTATTATTATTATTTTTTAATTAAACACCATCTGTGCATCCAGGTTAATGAACTTAATTAATGTCACCTTGATGCAGAGTTGATAGTGTTGGGAGGAGGGGGATTAAAGCTAAATTTCACTGCAATAAGAATAAATTTACCCCCTTACACACTATGATTGTGATTGGAGGATCCAATTTAAATATGGGTTGCAGGAGGCCTCATTGAGTTCACTTTAAACATAACTTGGAATAAGTACAAATCTTTACACTGGAAAAATAAACTTGTTAATATATCAGCTGAGTCAAAATGTGAAAGCAAGGAATTTATGTCCTGCAATGGAGTGATGACCTGTCCTGCTCCCCCCCACCCACCCACACACACACACACACATTACCAAATTCAAACCTGAATTTAGTTCAGAAGAACAGAAAATGATGGTGTTGATGCTTCAGATTTTACTTTTAAAATTGACACTTAGATGGCCCCTTTACACAGTAAGCCAAGTTTGAATCCCAGCATGTTGCCATTTCTGCATGACACGCCTCTCTGTCTTTCTTGACCTCTTTCCAACACTGTTGAATAAACCCCACCAGAGCCCTGAAATCCTGCTTTTTGGAGACCAAAATATGAGCCCTACATGTTTGTTTCCACTGCTCCAAGAGCAAAGTCTCTTCTGTGACTGCACAACTTGATGAACACTATTACAGCCTGGGTGTCTGCGGAGACTCTACATTACAGGTTACACCTCTGACCCAGATCCCTTGAAAACTCTATGGTCTTGGGACAGACAGCGGAGTGGTTGCCTGAAATGACAAAGAGCAGGCAGGCAGTGGCACGCTTTGCCTGCCAGATACAGTACTCCATGTTTAAATACTGCTGACAAGAAAAACATAGATACTTTTTCTCTGGGTTCCCTATTCTGATGGGAGTGTTTTACAGGAAAATCTTTTCCTGCCAGCAAATATAGACCTGCCCATATTCAGTATTATACAAGGTAAAAAACACTAGTAGAGGCATTTTATAGGAATTAGTTTTGTTTTTTGTACTTACATTAACTCATTGTTTACATGAATATCACATTTTTAAAACAGTTTTTATGCAACAGTATCTAGTTGTTCTTTTGGTTTCACATTAGGTTTATCAAACATCTAAACCATTCATTCTCTTTCATGGTTTCAATTCAGTAAAGCATACTATAGAACTACCCACCACAGTAATTAACGTCACGGTACGGCATTCATTCATTTCAGCATCAAAGTAAAGATCTCTTAAGGGTAACATGCTTTCTCAGGGAAGCAGGTTTGGGAAACATCTGAACTGTGTTAGAGAATGAATGGAGATTCCAAACCAGGCTAGTTTTGTCTTGCTGGTTTAGGAACCATATTGTAATTTTAAATTAAAACAGAGAGTTAGGCACTATAGAGGAAACCACATAAAATAAGAGGAAATGTGAATTTGGCTACTATTTGTAGCAGCTTGCATGAAAAAGGCTTAACCCTATATAAATCAGTATGTTTGGTCTTAGCAGGTCAGTGTTTTCAACAGTTAGCCGAGTAGAGAAACAAAAAAAAGGAAATTTTTTTTATGTATATCCAGTA
>JBAMIG010000007.1:8678167-8696899 GCA_037177335.1 Kiunga ballochi | reverse complement strand
CAATATAAAATAAAATATTTAAGTGGGGTTTAAGCAGATAATACCCGATAGAAACCAATGTGGATATGTTTTGATGTGGCATTTCCACAGCGCGTTTCTTTTTCATTTTATTTTTTCGATAGATTGTGATTATCATTTTTATCATTTTGAGAAAAAAAAGAGACGAGTTTAATACACAAGTAATCAACATCAGATGTCACGTTCTCACGCTGAATAGTAGGTTAGGCATCCAAAGCCCATTTTCCGTGGTTGTTATGTGATTGTGTATACAGTAGCCCTGTGTGTTAACATCCATCAGCTGCTAAATTCCACACAGACGCTGCCAGAAGTAGTGAGGCGTTTGCTGCTCGCATCACGTGTCTGACAGCATGTCGCTTTGCCGCCGTCATGTCACGTCTGCGTTCAGCGGCGGCTGAGGACGTGGAGGCGGGGAGCGGCTGTCCGTGGTGCTGATGGCAGTGATGCGCTCCAGCTCAGTGCAGCCGCTACTGCGCATGTTGCATGACAGGTACACGCAAGCCTCCATCTTGGGCATCCCGCGCTGAGGCGAAAGGGCAGAAGCCATATACACATTGATTCAAAAATAACAAGCAGGCGCGGAAACCTCCAAAAATTGGCAATTTGCCGAGATGTAGCCTAACTTTGCCACATAAATCACACTCAACAAATTGTTTCCCAAAAGTGAGCAGAGAGAAGAATGGAAGAGAAAAACAGCGGCTGGTCTGGAAGGCTCTGATGAGGATTGTTTGCACAGTCAATTTATCTGGATCTAGCTTTTGGAGGAATTGACAGGTGACAAGCCGGAACGGTGAGTGGAACTCCGTGCCGTGTGTGGTGATACACGGTTTTCGTATTTGCATGACAATAGCATGCACATGTATGAAGTGGAATCGCAGGCTTGCGTCCTTATGTCTTGGCATCTTCTTCCTGCAGCCCCCGTCATGGTGGTCGCTGTTTTCTTTTCCTTTTTCCTACTCCTTTCTTTATGCTCGGGCTTTGTGCCAGTGTCAGCTGTATTTACTTTCCCCTTGTTAGAATGAGACCAATGTGACGCGCAGCCACAGGTTGGAGAGCTTAAGTGTTTTCATTTGTTTGGAACTGTTTGAATATTTTTTTTCTGAGGACAGCACGGGCCCTAGTCAGCTTTAGCACTACTTAAAGACAGCAATTAGTAGTGCAATGAAGTATGCATTGATGTAATAACATAGATTGTTGTTTAAGATATCAAATTATTCTTTTATCATTATTGCTCAGTCTTACTCTCCTCATTTTCTTCTCTTTGTGCAGTAATAATTAGTCAGACAGAGTGTGTGTGGCATAGAAACGTGTGCAGAGTTAAATCAGAGCTGCACATTGACCTGAGGGCCATGGGACGGGCCATAAGGCGGCTTGAGTCATTGCTTGACAAAATCTGTGCCATTTTGACATTGCCAGCAGTGAAATGGAGAAGGGCAATCTTATTCAGTGACAGCACAGAGTTGACTCAAACAATGTCAAGGTCAATTTATGGTCTTAACTCACTTCTTGTTTCTGTGTTGTTTGGTGTTTTGTGCACAGCATGACCTTTTAATTGTTTGATATATTTAAACTTGTTAAGGGGGCAGAGACAGAAATATACAAAATGGTGCACCAGTTTGATTTTGATTGCAGACAGTTTGATGCACCAGTATGTAAACTTTTTTTAAAGACCAAATTAAAGTAGACATGCTGCATTAGTGCTAACAAAAGATATATGTTTTACAACAATTTGACGAGGTGCAAATGTCAATAAAAATATTAGTTTAATTCAAAGAAGTTTGACTCTGCAAGTATTTATTTAACTACACAAAGCAAGAGCAGTTTTATATTGTCTCATTTCATCAATCTTAAGAGTGGGTCACGCAGAACAATATGGACTAATTAAACTTGGATGCCAAATCATGCATGAGGTATGTAGGCCGCACAATAATAATTCCTTCTGAATCATAAACACATGGATATAATTCCTCCAGTGTTTTATATCAGGCTGTACCACACTTGGTGTGTTCATAAATACATCTGGAGGACAAATCATCATAATATTACCATATAATTACCGAGCTGTAAAGTAAAGTGCTACCACTTTATGTACTATGTTGAGTTTTTTGTCTCATAATGCACTAATTACCATTGTGTCATTTTGACCATTGTTGGTTTGTTAGTGACTGCTGCACCAGCAACACATGAGAATCGCTCTAAATTTCTCACATAATTTTCTCAAACGTATTTTTTGCAATGCATACTCAGAATGAAAGGTATAAACGTCCTTTCATGATATATTTCGTCCCTAAAACCCAAATTTTTACTTTGCCTGTCAATTTCTGAGATTATGGAGTTGACTTACAAGCCAAAAACAGAATAAATATGTTGTTCTCTCTTAGTTTCACTTCCTTTAGGTTTTTTTTTATTATTGTGTTTTACAAATGATAGTTCTTTGAACAAAGACTGTTTAGTCAAATTTGCTTAAAAGGGCTAGCTTAGTTGGTTAAGGTCCTTTATTCTAAATTTATTTTAAATAAATACTGAATGTATAGGTAAAATATTATTATATAGTGATACTAACCATACTAAATGTGTTTTTTTGTATGTAATGGAGAATACTTATTTTGTGCCTCGTGTTAAATATTCATCCTTTCCTGTAAAAAAAAAAAAAAAGAAAGAGAAAAAAAACTGCCACCAAGGACATCTAAAGTTTTTAGTATCAACTTGTATAAGAATAAGAATACATGATGGATTAAAACAAAGTTGGTCACATAGAAGAGATTGTGAGAAATAGAAAGTGCTGCCAAACACTCACACTACTCCAGCTGTTGCCCCACTCCCACTCACACACACACACACTCACACACACACACACACACACACCCACACACACACACACACACACGCCAAGTCCAATTTTAGGTTTTGTCAAATTTATAAAGCAAGGTGTTTACATTTATAAAGTAACACTAAATTGATCTATAGTGTAAAATGACTGCTTATCATATGTAAGTCGCTTTGGATAAAAGCGTCTGCCAAATAGCTATAAAATAGAATAGAATAGTGTAGATTCCTCCTGCATAGAGAAAATGATGATCAATGTGCAGGCAAGAAGTAGACAGGGAGTTACAGGCAGTGAGGAGGAGAGTGAGTGTTTCTCTGTCTAGACAATAAACTGCTTCAGTTAATATACAGGCTTGTGTGCTGGTGGGTAGACTGCTCACTTTACTGTTAGCCTCAGTGTTCCCATGATGAAGGGGCACCACTTTCCTAGACAGGGTGTGAATCACACAGGTACCATGGTTGCTGGCTGATTAATGGCCCCTATCTAGAAATGCAAAAACGCTTTGTCCAGGCCTTTAGGTGTGCATTTATGTAGTATAGGCAGGATTCCAGTTCCTCTCAACACACACGACCATATTATGCCCTATCTCCCCAGATGTCAGTGGTGTGGAGAGGGAGGTTTGCAAATGACATAGTAATCATAAATCAAACATACACTATAAACAGAGTGAGATATGTATGCTACTTTATGCATAAAACAGTCATATGAAGTTGTTTATGTGCAGGTTTCTGCAAAGTAACATGTTTTTCAGGTGCATTTCTCCAATGATTGACTTTAGGCGGTCAGAATAATCAAGTTATATGTTTCCATTCATTGTATGTGAAATGCATAACAACAAAGAGTTGTGCATCTTTCAAGCTAGTAAAAAGCTGCTGTTGTTTTCAGGAGACATGTACTGTGTGCTCTCACCAAGGGTAGAGCTAAAGTCACGCTACAAATAAAAGCTGATAATTGCTCACATTTAAGCTTGTATCATTTAAATGTTGTGCCTTCTTCACAGTGTTTTTTTTTTCTCTTCACAGAACATTTTTCATCAAAATGGGTGTGATGAAGGTCGCCATACTTCTCCTGGTCCTCTATCTTTGTGTAGAGGCCAAAGAAAAAGGGACTAAGAAGGGGAAGAAGAAGGGGAAGCAGGTTTACTGTCCATCGTAAGTACAGAGTAAACAGCAACTTGGGTTATACGTCATGGAATAGCTGACATCCTGTATATTTGCTTAATTTAACATTTGCTACAAATAATAAATCTATCATGATCAAGTTGTGTTTACTGTAAACAGTAAATATATAACTTTACTGGGTTAAAAAAGTCTCACCAATATAGGCCAAGCTTTGAAGTGCTGGGAACTTTACTATTCAACACTTTCTTTTTGTTGATATGTGCTTAGTATAAAAATGCATCTTCCGTTAAGGTGCATGACCCATAATTCCCAGCTTTATCCATTCAGAATACCTGTTTTAAAGTTGAAGTCTTAAAGTGAAGCCTAGTTAACCTCGATGACCAGGGTTGTTTTTACAGGCCCCACAAAGCCACTACAGAGCTGCTGAGGATGTCATTCAATTGATTTTGCTGTTGTGTGAGCTGTAATAACAGGCTAACCTAACAACCTGTTGAACTTTTCTTCAGGTGTTTTCATTTTTGGTTGCTGATCATTCACTTGAAACGCAACTTGATTGTTTCACACCTGACAGATTAAAGTCTCGCAGCTTTATTTACCACTGAGCAGATTTAGTTTCTGATAGTGTGTTCTGTACATTCCATTGGAATCAATGAGTTTTTCAGAAACACACTGAAAATGCTTTTAATATCCATACTTGAAATGTATCAACCATAACATAGGGGTTTTATTATCAGTTCATGGTTAGATTAAAGAGGAGAACAGCGTAAAACAGTTTGTAGAAGGGTCATTCATCTCTATTTTAAAGAGGGACATCCTCAACATCCTTAAAAGGTTACAAATGGCTCCACAATGAAACTTCTTGAAATGAACAACGAACCGTTTGATGTGGTATTTACACTGGCAAGAACAAGCTGTGTGACTTATTTCATGTTTAATGCTGTAGATGCATTTGTGGATCAAGGAAACCACTTGGTTCCAGTTAAGCTCTTGTGATTGAGGTTGACAGAAAGGTCGGTCAAAATAAAGAGAAGGGAAAAAAAGAGGTTTTGTGGGTGGGAATTGTGTTTTTCACTTTGATCAAGAGAACCACAGGATGTATACACACTGCTCAGCATTCCTCGTGGAGCACTTCAAATCATCTCCAGTGGATGATAAGGTTTACATAATGATATGTAAAGTGCTTAGAGAAGGGGAATTTCTTTTTGCAGGAGAATTCATTGCCACCCATAAGGAGGCGTTTTTCTTCTCGTCTTTCCTGGCAGATCCTGTCCTCCCCTTCCTCTGTCTTCATCTCATTGTTTTGTCATTAGTCAAGTTCAGAAAATAGAGGAGGTTTGTCTTTCTTTAAAAGTCATCACCTTGCTTTTGTTATAATATAAACTACTATTTTTCATTCATTAAAAAAATCTAAATATGTTTCAAAATTTTTCAAATTCCTAGGACATCATTGGGTTTTATCAGAGTTTTATCAATATGAATATGTGAATGCATACCTGTCTTCTCTTGTTGTAGCCCTGTGATTGATCACCCATTCATGATGTAAGCTGCCTGTCACCCAGTGTTGGCTGAGATGAGATCTACTCTTTCTCTAAACTTGAGCAAATTAACAAGAACTAATTAATCAAATCAAATCAAATCAAATTGAAAGACTAAGGGTTTTTGTCCCCAGACCTTAAATGCTTTAGATTCTTCCTGGAGATGAGCCTGGATCCCAACAGCAACCCCATAAATCTGTTAGTGTTTAAATATTAAAATATAAAGTGTTTATGTTATATAATGAATGAATAATTGATTATAAAACCCATTTTAATACATATAGATGGTAAAAGGTGCTTTGTAAGTGCATGTTACAGAATTAAATTAGGGTTATCAATAACATCCTAATGCAAGTTACCCATATGTCATAGATAGACCATGCACTTAATAAACATTTTATTATAGAAATTAAAACATGTTAGCAAGCTTATAGAATTAAAAGCTATTTTATATAATGAACTAATGATTAGAAAGTGATCTAAAAAAACATGTCATCTTGTCTGGTCATGATCTGGACTAATCTGAGAATAGCAATGGATCTCATTTTTAAACATTGCCTTACTCTAACATTTGCTGGGTGGTCCAAGTCTTAAAAGCAAATTTAATCCCAGTGGTTGCTCTCGAAGCATATAGTTTAATCAAAGTGTACACAAAGCAGCAATAAGTGGGTGCAGTGTCTATCCGTGTTGTTCATCTGCCTGGAATTTGACCTGCTAAAGTCCCGCTCTGTCTTCTTTGTTTGCAGACAGCTGTCATCTGAGGATCTGGCTCGAGTTCCTGCAAATTCTACCAGTAACATCTTGAACAGGTTACTGATCAGCTATGATCCCAGAATAAGGCCCAACTTCAAAGGCAAGCCTTTTACTCCTTTTATCTGTCTCTGTTTCGATTTAATTTACATTTCAGCTGAACCACTGTCATGCTAATTAAAACTATGCACCTCCAGATTCCTTTTCAAGATGTGGTACTGGAAAAATAAAACTGCATTCTGCATATGGAAAGACATACAGTATAAATACTGCATGTGCATTTATAAACAACACTGCAATATAAAAAACAACTGTGTGACTGTATCAAGAAGAAATATTTAATGAGTTTATATGTGAAGGCTTTTATGCCAAAACTTTGTTAGAGTCAATAATTTGGGTTGTCAGTCATATCAGTCATTTATTTATTCTTCCGTGCATTCAGACATGATGCAGATTATATATGCATGTGTTTACTGTATATATATATATATATATATATACAGTGCATAAATATTCTGTCCATTATGTGTTTTAACCCTTTAAGTTTGATCTTAAGCTGAGCTGTCAGCAGTCTTCAATCACATCGGAATTTGAATTAATTGAATTCAAATCTGGTTGAGTCACATATTAAATATGAATTGGTTGAGCTTCCTTAATTTCACAAAACTTCAATACTTAAACAAACGTCAAATTTAAAGGAATTTGGTGGTTTATAAAATATTGCTGAGTTAAATTTCAGAAATTTATATTCATTAGACAAACATTGACACTTGAATTGATGGCAAGACTTTGATTACTTCACAACATATTTAATGCAATAATAGATTAACAATATTTAAAATAAAATTCAGAGTAAAGTTTACAAGAGTGTACTTACAGACATTAATGTTAGAGTCTGCTCTCAGTTTCAACCAAATAGCTTTTTAATTGCATTGTTTAATCATAGTAAGTATATAAGTATTTCCTTAAAACAAACCAAAATCAGGTTTGCTGACTGCTGACAGACTAAAAGGTTTTCTGTCTGTAATATAAGAGTCTGAATTGAGCCTGGGTGCATGCTTCATCCTTGAGTTGCTGGTTTATTTGTGCAACATCTAGTGAACACTCAGACTATCAGAAATCAGGACATAATTAGGAAAGACAGACTTGTTTACTTTAGGCACCACAAAAACAAATTCCCTTTGCACCCTGAGATCGGTGCTGCCTGAGATTATCGTGATTGATTGGTTGAAAGAGCTACAAACACATCAGAGCACTTTTTTTTTCCACCTGTCCTATTATGTTGAAACATTGTGGTCTGGCAGTTCTCCAGTGCTGACAACGAGCTGTGATGTTATACCTCAAAATGCAGCACTATTCCTAAAATCCCAGGGGCTGTTAATGTTGCCAGAGGGGCTTTAAACAGCCATTAAATAAACATTGAAAATACTAAAACTTGAAAAAGGTGCAAAAATGGTGTCGGCTCTGCGTGTTTATGCATTAGAGTCATGTTTCTTTTCACTCAGCTAAACTTTGGCTTTATCCCAATGACCTGAACTACTGTCAGCTGTTTGTGTATATCTCACACAGCCATGAAAAACAATCCTGCAAACTTTATTTTGATGTTTATAATGTTGCTCCTGCTGATAAAACTAACATAGAAACAGAAAATATATTGTAAAAATTTTAAGACAATAAAACAAAAACAACAACAAAATTCTTGTTATTGTGTGAATTGTAATCAAAGTGATGCCCTGAATTAAAAAAATCTCAGTCCATGTTTCACTATCCAGGAAAAGGCCTTCCCCAGTGTTTACGGTGAACTGAACATTTCACACAAAAGTGGGTAATTCGCTTCAGTTTTGCCGACACAATCATAAAAATAACAGATATGACTGGTGACCAGTTGTCTGATAGTTTCACCAGACTTCAGGTGGATCCTCAGTTTCTATCTTTGGGCATTTGGCAGTCAGAGCTGTTTCTGGGACTTTGTGTTTGATGTGTAGTGAGTAGATTCATTCCCTCCCAGACTGTTTGTAACTGGTCCAGCAGCCAAACATCTGCTTTTGATATCAGGGTGGGCTGAAGTCTCCCAGTCCATTAACATCCATGTCATATTCTCCCAAATCAACATCTAAACTGTGTCTTGTGCGTTGTTTTGCCAAAACCGATAAAATAGTGAGCTGCATTAATAGCTAGAGAATTTCAAGGCAGTAGCAAATCTCTTTTTGAATATTAATTATTTATATGGTTGCATTAATTGGCAAAAGATCTGGGCTCAATGCCACCTTCATGTTCATATTGTAAATTTACTTTCAGAATTGGAAAGTAGATTTTATCTGGTTACACTGGAAAATTCAAATATGAATATGAAAATCTCTAAGAAAAAGATTTATTCAGAGCAGGGTGAGGAGCCTGCATTCTTGAAGGATTTTATTAGTTTATCCTTAAAAAAATGGGTAAGTGGGGAGAAATGGCAGCATACATGTTTACATCATCTGTGTTGGAGATGCTAATGAGAAGGGATTTTTATTTCCATAAAGCGTGGAGAGTATTTTGCACATAAAGAAACAAAGCTGGGTATATGTCTTTGGAGTTTATTGTAACCAAAGTATTTCATCAGTGTCTCTACAACAATGCTGTGACACACAGTGGACAATAAATACCACAATGTTGCATTTTCTCTCTCTCCTTTCAGGAATTCCTGTGGAGGATAAAGTTAACATTTTCATCAACAGCTTCGGGTCGATCCAAGAAACAACCATGGTGAGATTTCCCATACTTTTACGTCAGTCCCCCTGAATCCTAACCGTACTGATAACCAACTTCTACCAATCAGACATAGTGAAAAAGGCTGTTCTCACTTGCATGTTTTAGAGAGCATGAGAACATTTAGCTGTGGATCATTATGAAGCCTACAGTTCGTCTGCTTCATTAATCTGATGGCTTAATTGCCGATAAAGACGTGCAATTTAAATGCTAATAATACGATTAAACTCCAGGATGTTGTCGCGCTGACTCTAGATCATTTTGTAAACAATAATGTGAACTTTGTTTATTGTTATAAGCCTGGTTTACTGGTGTTTGATTTTTATTTAAAGGCGGTGGAAGGATGCCAACAAAACATAAAGTGATAAATTCAATCAAGCAGCATGTTCACATTGTAAATATAGTGCCGACTGACAGCGTACACACTTTGATTCAATTCTGTCTTGATTTTCTTGCGGCGTATTTGACAGGTTGTAAACTGCAGAGTTTTATTGAAAAAGAATATGCTTATCCTCACAGAAGGCAATAAAACAAGACTTTAACACATTGTCATCTACAAATCATAGTTGTCTTGCTGACCTACAAGAACCTTTTTATTATGCTAACTTATTG
Organism: Kiunga ballochi; assembly: GCA_037177335.1. Lineage (NCBI taxonomy): Eukaryota > Metazoa > Chordata > Actinopteri > Atheriniformes > Pseudomugilidae > Kiunga > Kiunga ballochi. Next base: position 8,687,288 of record JBAMIG010000007.1, on the reverse strand, counting down.
CATGAGAAGTGAGGACATTTAGCATGGTCCAAAGTTTTTATCTGATCCTGATCCTGCATGAGGTGGCAGGTGACAATGGGAAGTAAAAACATTCCTCTTAAATGGGTTGTGTTTGGAAGGACACAACAGATGTGTCAACAAGAACCATTATTAAGACAGAGATAGCTAAGAGGAAGAAAAAAGTGGGACAAGTTGATGGTCATACAACTCTTTATACATACAGTGTGTACATGGAGACTAGGAAATTCCAGTCTAACTGAAGGCAGTCCAGTATTAACTCTTGTTTTATACCTTGCTCAGTCTCTTTCTCTTACTTCTCCTCACTTCAATATTGTCCCCTTGTGTTTCTGTGATGAATCAGCGATGATGCGTGTTCATATCCAGTAGTTAGCACGTGAACATATGATTAAATTGAAATGCTGAGTTAGGGGTAAAATGAAAAAGGGACAAGAATAGCAGGATGAAGCAAGACTGAGTGAGGTGAAGTAAGAGACAACCAGGTTAGAAGTAGAAAAAAGTAAAGAAAGATGAAACTGAGTCATTATTAGGACTGAAAAGACTGAAAAAAGGAGAAATTTTAAGATGGAGGGTGTGGCAAAAAGGACAGAAGATAAAACATACTGTGATGGAAACAGAAAGCAAGAAGTCTTTCTCCTTCACTCAGAACAATTCTAACAGATTACTTCAGACTCTTGATCTTTAAGCCAGACTGAAAGAAAAGAAGGTTAGAAACAATTCAGTGAGGAAGAAGAAAGAAACAGCAGCTGGCTGCCTCTCCCTCTTCAATTTATCACTCTGTGGGTGTCTGTACCAGGAAAACCTCTTCCCTTCATTTACACCTCCTTCATCCCAACCATCACACATTACCTGTTTTAAAAACACATGTTTATTTCCACCTTATAATTGTAGACCTCAGAAGAGAAATGCTTTTTTGATGTTGGGAGATGGAATAAATTGCCGCTTTTCTTTCTTTCTTTCTTTTTAACGGCTTCTTAGCTCGAGTTTTTCTTGATGATTACAACACCCAGTGGTGCTAAATCTCTCTGGAATCGAATGTTGTGCTGGCAGCTTGGTAGTTAGCCAGAGCGAAGATTTATTTTCTTGCCTGGTTTTCAAAGGAGCAAAGGTGTGGGAATTGGCTTGTGTCTCAGTTAGACAGTGGAGAGCCAGCAGAGGCTGTTTTTGCTGTCGCTTGGGGAAAGAGACACTGCAGTCTAAAATTAGGCTAGCTAGAAATGACACCTTGCTTTCCAAAATTAGATATCAACTATTGGACCACATGTGTCTATACCTACAATGTTTTCAAGAAGCAAATCAATGTGTAGCCATGGTTACATCTTAATTTATGTGACATTTTTGCATAGGATGAAGTTAGCTAAAATTTGAAACAACTTCCTTATTACAGTTGCAGATGCATATAAAACTATGAGTAAACAGTGTTTTGATGTATTCTGTTATTAATAATGCATCACTTAAACTGGGTCAATGTGCACATTGTGTGTATACTGCTTATTGTTTCGATTTGCAGTGCAGTGCCATTTCTTATATCCCCACATTGTTTCCTTTAAGTAATCTGATGTTCATATTTTCTTTTAAATTATTATTAAGCAAGGGTTCTCCAGGCGTCATATTATAAAGCAGCATGGCATTAATAACTTAAAGATTTAAAAGGATTATATTTGCACATATAAATCTGTACAAAGGTTCGGTGACCAATAGGCGAAAAACCCACTTCAATTAGAAAAACATGCTTATATACATATACAAAAACGTGAACAAAACAACTGCAAGTGGAAATGGTACATGAATGTAAATACCTGTAGTAGGAAACGTTACATAAATAAAAACTGCAAACACAAAAAAAAAGACCCCTTTCAATGTTTACAAGAACTGGGAAAGTTAGCGATATGCACATGCATTCTTGGTGTTTACACAAGGGCAAAGTCCCATCTATTGTTAAAAACAATTATACAGGAAGCCTTTCACCCGCTGATTGTGCCTGTTGAGGCTAGCACTTAATACAAGTACAGGACTACCTGACCTGTATTTGTTACAAGTTTGGCTTATGGACATAAAAAAGGGCCTAGCTTAAGTACCTGATGTACCTAGAAGGCCTACAAATCACTGGAAGTCATTCATTCTGTGCTTTGTGGACATGTGCAAGAAGTGTTGTACTAACATATGTAATGTGAGACTATTATCATTGTCACTTTATTATATATTTAGCTATAATACTTACTTAAGCAGCTACTTATGTCCCATATATTACGACAAGACTTAAAAGTCATAGATTTACCTGTCTGACGTAGCCATAAAACCGGTCCATTTTTTTTTCAATGGATGCTTGCTAGCTGGTATGAAGTAAAAACAAAGATGTGAATTGTCTATATTCTGATTAATACATCCCACAGCACAGCAAGATAGCACTTTAAGTTTAGAAAACTTCATCAAAGTTGTGAGTTTTTGTCTGGGTCCAGCTGTAAAACAAGGTGTTTTGCCCCACGACTGCGCGCACACCACTCACATACGTCACCTCCAAAACTTCTATAAAATAATACATTATAAGCGCTTTGATGCTATCACATTGCTCAAACTTCTTTTTTTTTTACTTTTTGACTACACTCTTCCTCAGAAGCGTTATCGGATAAATGTGATGGATCCCATTTCAGCTGTTTTCATTGCTGACCTGCCAGGTGATGCAAACTAGCTTAAAGTCATTTGTCTATTTCTTCTCTGATCCCTTCGGTATTAAGCTAGTTTGTCTCCCGTCACAGATCTGCAATGAAAACCAGCTGATTAACAATCCATCATGGTCATCAGATAATGCTTCTAAAGACTGCAGACAATCTCTATGGCAGTGGCCCATTTTTATCCAATGGAATGGTAAAATGACTCGTAGCGCTTTTCTAGTCATGTCAACCACTTAAAGCACTTTATTCATTCACACCCCAACAGGCACATCTGGGGGCTGGTTTTGTCTCAAGGTGTTTTCTCATATAGTCAGGGGGAAGCCTGAAACCAAAATCCAACCTTCTGGATGAAAGGCAACTTCTCTTGCACCTAATTTATGATAAAAACTGTAGCTTACTGAGCAGGTACATAATTCAACCATAAATGGATGGAAATTGGAATATATTTAATACTTCATAAATAAATCATATTGTATTAACCTTGTCGTCTAAACACGAGCAGACACAACAGTAAGGCAACAAGATGTGTGGAACAACTCCTAATTACAGCAAACATCTTGGTCCGTGCTCATTCTGGACATAATGTCAGGTGATACACCACCAAGTGCCAACTTTAAGCATTCAGTATTTCTATTTGTGTTTGTATTACTTTCATAAATGCTCACAAAAATTCCCTCTTTCCTCTTTGAGAAATAACTAAGTAAGAATCAATTCAAGACTTTTCAATGGCGTTAAAAAAACTGAATAAACTGAATACTCTTACAATTAGATTAGCATTAGATGTGACAATAGATATTTAGCTTTTCTCAAGAGGGAGACTTTTGGTGTGAATTGCATGTTTCTGGCTTTTTTGCTTTGTGGTTGGATGATATTTTATCTCATGTGTCACAAGTGTACTGACAGCTGTGGGTGGATTTTCTAACCACAAGTGCAAAAAACTCATTTTCACAGTGAATACCATTTAGATATTAAGTAGTCACTCTTGAATGTTAACAACTGTCCATCACTGGCTCTTCAAAAGGCGTTATGCAAAATGCAAAATGCCTTCCAGACCATTGGTTTCCTCTCAAGTGAACCTTATTTTTTTTCTTTTTGCCTGTTTGAACAAGTTACAAATATTTATGTAAAGTTAATTTAAATCAAGTCATTGTAGATGATGGCAGAATTAAAGAGACCATGGTGGAAATGTACTTCTTAACTAAAAAAAAAAAAAAAAAAAATCCATGTTCACATAAGAAACTGGTGTTTTGGTTGCTTTATGGCATGTTTTGACATGATATCCATCTTCACTCTCAAAATGAATTGTCCACCTGGTCCCAGAACAGCAAAGTGATACTTTCCCACCGGCAAGAATGTGGACATTTCACTAATAAGCCTACTTAAAGGGTATGTGCTGTTACTGTGTTGATAACATTTGACCCTCAGACTGGGCAGTTCTCTACATGTTAGAGCAGCAGTTGTAAAAAATCACTCTGCAGTTTTGGTCGTTTACAAGTTTTCTTTGAGAAAATATCTATTCTTTCCATTTTGACTTTTTATACAAAAACTATAACGACTGTAACTCATGTTTTAGCAACATTTATAGTGTCAGAAATATATTATCTATTAACAACCTCATTATTTTATTCCCTTTTAGTCGTGTAATGCATTGCTGTTGATTGTTTTTATTACTTTACTGACCCTCTAATTCACCAACTAAAAAGCCTTGGACCCCCTGCCCACGCTATGCTGAAACAATACTTGGTTTTATGCTTTAAAAATGATATTTTTTTATCATAAATAATGTATTTAGATACAGCTAAAGTTGAATTAAAAGTCTATAATTTTATTTTTATTTTCTGAAAAAGGATGATGCGTTGGTATTAATTACAAAGGCTCTGAATATTTCAAGCCTCGGGGTGGCATGTGCTCAGCCTGTGGTTAAAGAAAAAAATCAAAAGTTTCAAAGGAAATACAAACTTGTGGTCTGTAGGAAATGAGCACATCCACCTTTTTTTTTCCTCTTAGTAATTTTGCCTTTCAGCCATCCCCCCTTTCAAAGCAACCAACTTGTGTCCAGAAGTATTGACATGAGACGTGACTGTGTTTGTTCTTGTCTGCTGTTGAACCTGACAGGATTACAGAGTCAACATCTTCCTGCGGCAGCGCTGGAACGACCCCAGGCTGAAACTGCCAGAGGACTTCAAGTCAGAGTCACTCACAGTTGATCCCAAAATGTTCAAATGTCTCTGGAAACCTGACCTGTTCTTTGCTAATGAGAAGAGCGCTAACTTTCACGACGTTACTCAGGAGAACATTCTTCTCTTCATCTTCCGTAATGGAGATGTTCTTATCAGTATGAGGTACTGATGTTTTTTTTTAAATCTAATTAATTACTTTGTTGGCATAAAACACTCAACTATACCACATAACATAAAAAAAAGACGATCAAAATATCCTAAATCAGGTCATTCAACTCGGTCCTACAAAGGCCGCAGCCCTGCAGGTTTTCAATGTATCTCTGTTTCATGGGGTTTGTATTGCATCTTTTCTCCATCAGGGTGGCGACAACTAATATTTAAAAAGGTATTGGGATTTAAATTAGATTTATCAAACAACTGAGCAGGACACTGGAAGAATATAACATACACAACACCAGTAAAACATCTTTGTTTATCAAATAATTTTAGGCAAGTTGGAGCAACAGTTACAACGTACATTACTGTATTTAATATCTCTAAATAAAATCTGTGATGTGATATGTTTGAAGGTTTGAAAGTAAAAGTCTTGATTATTCAGGATAAAAACAATACATGTAAAGAATGAGACTCAGGACTAACCCGTGATAACATGTGAGACCTGAAGCCTACAATGAAATGCAAAAGAACTTTTGTGTGACAGTATAGCTCTACTGAGAGATGAAAACTAAAGCAGATGGTTACTATAAAACTTAAACACTGTTCTTTTCATCCTTTTTTTCAGACTGTCTGTCACCCTTTCCTGTCCACTGGATTTGACCTTGTTTCCGATGGACACACAAAGGTGTAAAATGCAACTTGAAAGTTGTGAGTTGTCCGGGAATGTTCCCCTCTAAAGCATTTCAGCATTTTTTTTTTTACTATTTGTTGATATTTGGGAGATGCAGGGCTTTTCATCTCAGTGAATTAAAGTCAGTTTCAGTAGCAAATAGAGAACTACCTGCATGTCATCATATTTAAAGGGGTTGTTAGACTGTGGCTAACTGAGCCGGTTGTTGTGTTACCTGAAACGACCATGAATAAGTTTGCACTTAAAATGGCACCAAAAAAAAGAAAAAGAAAAAAATCAAATGTGTTTAAGTTGGATTTGAATATGTAATTTTATCTGTGACTTTCCTGCCTTTGTTTTCTAGTTGGCTACACTACCGATGACCTGCAGTTTATGTGGCAAACGGGAGACCCTGTGCAAATGGATGAAATTGCTCTGCCACAATTTGATATCAGACAAGAAGATATTGATTATGGAAACTGCACCAAATTCTATGAGGGAACAGGTACCGTAGCAGTGTTAGGTGTATTTTTCCCTCCTTTTAAGAAAGAATATTTATTTTTTAAAAACCCTCTTAGCTCTAGTAGCCATACAAGCAAGTCCTATGTTGTTATTTACAATGTTTAACTGACATTAGAGTAAAACATATTGTCACAGTAACAAACAATATTCCATGTAAACACATGCCTTGATGTGATACAAGACAATAACATCAGTGCTTTCCTTTGTTTGGACTGTTTCTGATAACATTGGGGCCTTTTTTTTTACTTGATGTTATTTTACAGTGAGGGAGATGTCTATTTTTTATTTATTTATTTATTTATTTTTGCTTTCCAGCTGACTTGACAGGCTGATAGTGCATTTGTGATGAAATGGGGAAAAAAAAACTATCAGCCAATAGAGCGGAGGTAACCTGCTTCTGCATTTAGGAGGCTCATTGCTGGCAATGAGTCAGGCTTTTAGCTGGTTGCCATGACTCCCAGGACAGACACAAAGATCACCTCTGTGTATGACTGGTTCATGCCTCTTTTTTGCCTACAGAGACGGTCCTTATTTGCTGTCTAAAAGCAAAAGAAAAACAAGTGCTGGTTAAATATGAAGCCACTTCATTCTTTACACTCACTGCATCTCATTTGACCAACTATTTAATTTAAAAAAGAGGGATAGCAGCAGTACTGTTCTTCCTCTTTTTGAGGTGAAATTGTGGAAAACAGCAGTCTAATACAAAGAAGAAACGTTTCCCATTTGAAAACATGATAATGTTTGATCAGTGACACAATGCAGGATTTCCCTTTAGTCACCACGTTATCGGAGCAGATTTTTTTTTGTCCATATATCCCATTTGTGTCCTCAAAGACACTTTAACGTCAGCAAATGTAGTTGAATTATATCGATGTTGCCCATGAACTGGTCAGCTACATGGATTGATAGATTTTCTGCTCCTTTATGTCCAGTGACCTTTCCCTTTTCTCTTCCTACTTCCTCTATCTCTTATGGTGCACCCAGCTGCAAAGGAACAAATCAGTTAACCTGGCTGCAACCTTTCCTTTAAATGCCTTGTGTCTTCCGACTACGCTTCCTGCTACCTACTCTTAAAGTTTCAGAGATCGTTGACCCTTAGTTCACATTTTCAGACAAAATTAGTCCAAATAGAATCCAAGCAAGACTTTGATTTACGTCCCTGTTTTGCAAATGAACCTTTTTGTAAAACCAAACTGTGTCATTTAGAAAATGCTGCTTTTGTGTGTCATGATTTTTCTACAATATTTCAAGAAATATTTTTAGGGGAAGTCATGATATATGGGGATTATATATCTTTTTTCATACAGGTTACTACACTTGCGTGGAGGTTATTTTCACCCTACGGCGACAGGTTGGCTTCTACATGATGGGCGTTTATGCCCCGACGCTGCTCATTGTTGTCCTTTCCTGGCTGTCCTTCTGGATCAACCCTGATGCAAGTGCCGCCAGGGTCCCTTTAGGTATGGATTATTTAAGCAACTCCAGCATTTCCCACTGATGTTTACAAGTGTATAAAATCCATAAATACTTTAGCTGCTATCCCAAGAAGCCTTAGTGAATTAGATATTGAATTAAAAAGGTACATGATTGAGTCAGCACTTTTTATTAAGGTAACAATAGAAAAAGTTAAAACTCTTCATATAATTTTTGCATAGGATGACGAGGAGAATACTGTAGGGCCAAATGAGAAACAACACAAAAGGATTTGGATGTTTTATGACCCAATCATCTCCATCACAACTTTATTATTCACTCTGACACCAGGAATGATTTTATTTGTCAAGTGTGATTTTTTTTCCGTGAATGGAATAAATCAATTAACAAAGCTGTAACTAACCTATGGAGCTCACTGCAGTGATGCAAAAAGCTCTTAGTGTATCAAGAGTAGGACTAAATACACTATTATGGTTCCTGTATTTCCTGTGAGATAAAAAAAAAAAAGTATTTTAATTTAATTATTTCTCCTATAGTTTTTAACACATATAAATGTATTAAAATATTAAAAATATTAAAATACATACATTTTTGGTGCTTGGTTCATTTACAGACCAAGAGAAATTTAGGCCTCCTCTGAGAGTCAATCAGAATAATAAATCCAAGTATACCAAAATCTTTTCCATCTAAAGATTATCATTTTATTAAAGCTCCTTTTTTTTTCAAATCTCTGATCGAAAGATTTTTTTTAAAAATTGTTTTATATTTTAGCCTAGTTGTTCTATTTTGTTTTATTTTATTTTATTTGCTTTTATATACAGCCAAATTCCAAACGTGCCTAAACTACTAGCTACTTTGACAACAAACGCACTGCTTAAGCTGTGAGGCTGGAAAATGCATGTGGATGCTATTCAGAGTTAGCAACAAGTTGCAACAAGAAGACCAAAAGACACTGGACCCACCTGATCCCTTTTAACAAAAGTAAGGATTGGCAGTTCAAATCCAGAACAATGTTCAGAAAAACATAAAATTATGTTACTAGAATTTACTGAGAGTTAAAAAAAAGTAATTCATTATAATTAAGACATGCCCTTTACTGTTGGGGCTTTCTTCACAATGCGATGCCCCTGTCCTTTACATTTATACATGGTAAAAGTAGCACAAACTTATATTAACACTATCCAGAGACAGAAAGTATTGTCCTTAAGTATGCAGTATATGATGAAGAATATTTAAGCTTAACTAGAAAACAAAATATTGTAATAAAAGTCTTCCCTAATTAATAAAGTAAAAACTTTTAATATCTCTATTTTTAAATAAAACCGAAATGCAAAAAAGTATGTTGTTTACTCAGTGATATACTGTATAAAACTGTTAGTTCAGGTTGCTTTGCATTATCCATTCATTCATTCATTCATTCATTCATTCATTCATTCATTCATTCATTCATTCATTCATTCATTCATTCA
>JBAMIG010000007.1:8653626-8665821 GCA_037177335.1 Kiunga ballochi | reverse complement strand
GTTTCTTTGTGAACCATTCCATTGTAGATTTGGCTTTATGTTTTGGATCATTGTCCTGTTGGAAGATAAATATCCGTCCCAGTCTCAGGTCTTGTGCAGACTCCAACAGGTTTTCTTCCAGAATGGTGAGTGATCATGGGCCTCTTGGCTGCATCTCTGATCCGTTTTCTCCTTGTTTGAGACGAAGGTTTGGATATAGGACATAGGACAAAGGACAGAGACATCTACAAGAAAGAACAGAACAGAGTCTGTTTAACAAATACAATGAAATCATTAAATCTGTGACTTAAAAAAAATTTGAAAACAGCTCAAAAAGCTTGTTATGTGCTGGGGACAACTGGAGTAACTGGAATTGACTCTCTCCAAAATGTAATGCTGCAAAATTGCTGAACTTAATAGACAGTCGCATCCTGCACAGCAGAGAGGGATGAAACAACACAGAAGCTGCTTCAAGGAGCATTTCCGCCAGCAGCCATCACACTGAAAAATAAAACAATATGTTAATAAAGGAAAAAAGATTAGTTTCCTTCTGATGTCAATGATTTATTTTACATCTTTTAAAATTTTTTCTTAACTCAAAGTATTTTATTGTTATGTGAGGAAATTTAATACTGTAATTTAGGAGCTATGGTGTTATTTAATGCTGATTACAACAAAAGTAAACCATATTTTTAAAGTTAGCCATTGGTAAAGCTGGTTCAATAACCCAACATGACAATAAACATCACACCTGTGTTAAGATAAGTAACTTAAAAGAATAAAATATGTATGAATTACCTCACCAAGTAATCTTCTTTGGTATCCCCATGTACACCAGTGGCCACCTTCGGGATATACATAATATTACATAATACATACATAATACTACATAATAAGATGAGTGATGTTGATCTATCTATCATATGTCAAATAACTTAACATGGCAACCAACTAAACATGTTAATCAAAAAAATAAATATCTTATGCAAAAACACAGAAATGACCTAATGACACAACAAGTCCAAACACCTGGACAGAAGGACATTGGCTCTGAATATAATAATGGACATCCCTCTAATGTTGATATTGAATAATCTGAATCATAATTGATCTAAATAATAGAATAACTATGCACCTTTTCTATCCTGAGCATTTGTGTTTTGGAGTGTTAAGGAATCAGGGATACAGAAAGCAGTGTCATGTGTGATGTGCTGTCCATGGTGCTGAAATCTGACAAACTTTTGCTCCTCCGCTCCCACACAGTCTCAGCCTCATTAGTATGCCCCCAGACTGCTAACTCTCTCCACTAATGATTAATGTACACCTGTCTCTGTAAGCTGAGATATGCATGTCATAAAGCCAGAGAACAGAATTGCTACTTAGTTCATGTTGGCTCCGAGGCAAGCTTTTCCTCCATTTAACCCCATTCATAATAGCACCAAGGAACAGGCATTTATTTGCACAGGATTTGCATGCAGGGGGAAAAGACAAGCACTAGATCAAAGTTAAAGAGGAGATTCGTTTGATGGTTATCCCTGGAGGGCATGAGCAATGGCTTCCAGCTGTTGTACTTGATGAGTTTTTACAGTGAGAAATGAATATGCTGTATGGAGGAGAGCAGTTTTTCAATAGATTTATTTCTGATATTTGTCAATTATAAACAGAAGTTCTATAAAATGTTTTGTCTTCAATAATGTCACACTCTATGCTCATCTATGTTCATATCGCACACACACACACACACACACACACACACACACACACACACACACACACACACAAACACATATACAGTATATATATAGGCATATATATATATATATATATATATTATTGTTGCCTGCAAACATAATTTTCTTCTTTTTTATTTATTTTTCTTTTGTTTCGTTTCTTTTTTAACTTGGTTATGTTGATTGAACGCATCAAATAAAAGTAGCAATAACCACATTATAAGCTGTGTGGGGGTATGTGAATACACAATGATGCAGATCTTACATGGATTAAATCCGATTGCCTAAAATGTTATAGGTAGTTAACCAGAAAAGGAATCAAAAATAGCCTACTTCTAAAAGATTCAATTTTTTTTCAAACAAGTTGCCACACAAGAAAGGGAGCACCAAAATAAGATCCCATGTGTGGGTGAGGGGGGAACCAGCATTTAAAAAAAATGTTCCTTAAAGATGTTTACCTCTGCTTGGGAAGCAGCATTCATTCTCCAAGCAGCGTGCAACTTGCCACCATGTGGTTAACTTTCGGCTCTTTCCGTCTCTGTTCGTTTTCTCATTAAAATTCCTCACTTGTGGGTGTAATGCCGAGAAGATCTCGAGCGTGTGGAGCAGAGACACGCAGTGTCCCTGTGCGTTCAGAGGAGGCACAGCCGCCGGCAGTAGAGGAGATAGGACGAGGGGCGGAAGAAGAGACAGCAAATCTACATTGCAGGCGACCATTCCTTCACTACTGGTGTCTCTTCATTGCAGACCACCTGCACAAAACAACCTTTTACTGAATAATTATTTCTAGTATTTATTGTTCTTGTCTAAAACTGAAGGTTCTCAATATGTGTTGGATCTAACGACTTCGAAGAGAAGAGGAATATCAGTTTCCCTTTGTGGATGTGAACACTTCAGTTGTGGACATGGAAAAGATAGTGAATTTATCCGTTTCAGTTCTCCTGGTTTTATGGGGATGCGCGCTTGGAGGCTCGCCCAGTGTTCAGATAGGTGAGTCTGCTCTTTGTTCAAGCCTTTGAAAAATGTTTATACATTTAATGCGGGGTTATTTTGCGTTAAATTACAAAATATCCTAATTTAGTTTGTATTTGTTTGGTTTTTTCTTTCATTTTCAGGGGGACTTTTTCCAAGGGGCGCGGATCAAGAGTACAGCGCGTTTCGGATAGGAATGGTTCAGTTTGGAACCTCAGAATTCAGACTGACGCCTCACATTGACAATCTGGAGGTGGCAAACAGTTTTGCTGTAACCAATTGTTGTAAGTTCAAGACATATATCATTTATCGTTCTTTCTTTATTTCTATTTTATAAGAATAGCTTTCCTTTAAACATAAAAATCCACGAGTTGCCACACGACTTGGAATAAACCAATCAACTGTTTATCGGAGCTATTTAATGCTTATTCTGTCTGTAAAAAGACCGTGAGCTGGGGATGAAGGAGCATTGAATAACCAAGTGAAAGTTGGTTTCCACAGTAACGGTCATATCTATGCCACATTTAATCCTTCATATTCAGAGATTAAGCAATCGTAATGGTCAAGCCTACAAGTAACAAACCACATGAAAAAATTCCTGAGATGCCTTTTAACTGTAGTTTTTCTTGACCATTAGTGTAGGCTGATCGTTCTTACACTTATTTTATTATATTCTCTTTAAAATGTTGGGTACAAAACAGACTTTTGTGGACTGGTGTGCCTTGTGTATTGGCTATTTGGGAAAAGCCTATACAGGGATTAGAGAAAGAGCGTCACGCACAGAGCTATGGCGACGCTGTTACATCGGTAAAAAAAGAGCCAGTATGGCATGATTAATTATGAGGACAGGTTATAAGGATTTGCAACTTTTTTGAAAGCCACAGCTGACACAGTAGCTTTTGTCCATATCTGAACACTTCACTAAAATCAGCATTGCCCGCTGTACCTACATGATTGTCTTTCTTTTACATCTTGCCTACACATTGAGTTTCAGTAAGATTTGGATGTAAAACGTACCATTCTTACTTAGTAACAGCCCCATCTTATGTGGAGTGTTTCTTTATTTAAAAAGAAAACGAAGAAGAAGAAATAAGCAGCAGTAAAAGGGTTCTAAGGTCGCTGTATTTCGTACTTTCATTCGACGGTTGCCAAGCGACTGCTGCTCTCAACAGTCCCTTAAACATAAATCAAACGCCTCTGATTGGTGCGCGCATTGGTCCAATCGATTTCATTACCATATAAAAGCTTCCTGCTCGGAAACACTCTGCGTCCGACAGATCACAGGGAGAGTCAAGTCGATGCTCAAATTATTATTATCTCTGTTTGTCACGAGAACACGACGAGACTGCACACCCTGCTGAACAAAAGATTTGAGTAAGGACTTTGTTGAATGACAGTGGTATATTTACAGATATACTGCTGAAAGCATCATCTCAGCATTGAAAAAAGACTACCACACACACACACACACACACACACACAGGCCTACCAGGCCTACATGCTTGCTATATCAGCTGTTTCTGTGGGTACATAACTGTCATGAAGACTAAGTTGCTATGTGCATTATTTTCAGAGTTTTCCCTCAACAAGTGTGTGTGTTAGGATATTAAATAACTAAACTTTGGCTGATTGTTGTGTTGGAAATAACTTCTTATTCTGAATTATTTTGAATGTTTTGTGTCTTTCCACACAACAGCTTTTTAAGAATAAATTTGATTATTAACATCCTCACTGTTTGAGTAAAAATGTTCTTGTAAATGGATTTTGGTTAAGGAAGGTACTTATACATGTGGCATTAATTTGAGATGAGCTGGTAAACCACAGCACCAACTTTAATTTAGTCATAATAGCAGAAAATGAACTAACAAGGAGTGAGGTGTAGACCTTTTGCTGGAGAGCAAATGAAAAATAGGCTCTGGTACCGGCTCCAGCAGTCTGTCAGGGATTTTTTCTTTCCTCTATGCTCATGTGGTCTGTTTTTGAACTCTGTCATCTTGCTAATTGACTTCTTGAGTGGGAGTTATAAGGAGAGGAGGGGTGAAATAGGCTGCTCTGAATGGGTTGGAAAAGGAGGAGGAGGGGGTGCTTTTAAAACCAGTAGATGGCAGTCTGTTCAAAATCCACCTCCATCTGTAATTACAGCTCATTACACCACCACTTTCTTTTTTTTGTAAAAATTTACTTCATGTAGTCACATAAAGGGGACAACACAATGAGATATATTGAAGCTGTTGTGGTGTAATGATAGCCAGTCATTCTTTCTTTACAGTTATTGACATGATTTCTGATACAGCATAAAAGATGATATAGGAAATATATATATAAATAGTCAAAGTCAGCTTTACCACTCAGGCAAGTTCATCCAATGGTGGGTTTATTAATCTTATTTATTGGTGGATAAGGATACCTGAAGAGTAGAAAATCATTTATCCTATGAACTTGAATTCAATTATTTGTGCTGCATTTCCTTGCATTAAAAAAGGACATTGTATAGCTCTGACTGCATTTGGCCTTTGCAGCAGCACACTTCATCAATGCAATGTGTCAGAGACAGTAGGAGTGAGGATGACACATTCTTTTATCAGTAACAGTTCATCTAAGAAGGCCTGCTTGTGCTGCCAACACAAGGGGACTCACGTATGTTTGGATTTTTGTGAGTGTATGGAGGTTTATTAGTTATCTGTCTGTCCAAATCTCATAATTTGAGTTTACTGTTCCAGCTTCCAGTCGTACAACTTTACAACAATTTAAGTTCTTCACTTCTATTAAAAATAACTTTATGCACATTCATGGGAATATGTTCATAATGATCTTTAACTTCTCAGAAATCTTTCAGCTGTGAAACAGGCCTTCATGTAATATGCGGAGACAAACATGAGACATTGAACAACTACAGTTTATACAGTAAGACTCAATAATATAAAATGATCTCACATGGCTGCAGGAAGTATATGCACAACAAAGCTATATGTTGAATATGTCAGCATTTAAAGGTCATGGAGGATCAACAAAATATTAAATCACGTTGGATTATGGAACCAGCGAGTCAGAATTTCTTTCTATTTTTCTTTTTATACCGAAGGCATGAACATGCTTTTGCATATATGATGGTGTCTATACCAATGTCTGGGTACAGAAAACTGCAAGTTGCATTGTTTCATGGTTTGAACTGTTTCATCTGTTTCACTTTCACCTTCCTTTATTTTTTGACATTTTCTATTTGCTATTTATAGTAAATTCTTAAGCAAGCAGGAGAAATAATCTAAAATATAGTAGCTGTTATGTTTTATACCGAATTACTAAACAAACTTCATGTAAGATGTCAAAAAGTCATTACTTAAAGTGAAGGTATGAAGTAAAAAAAAGTATTTAATCCACAATGATGATCCTTTCCCAACTAAAAAAATCCATATTTTTACCCAAATGAAACTAGAAAGTTTAATTTAAACTCCTTACAACTTATAGGATATTCTCCTTTAATGGGGAGTCACATGTGCAAATATATAAGTGCTTTAATTTGGTGATCATTATCATATGCCATATTTTGCTTCTTATACTGATGGACATCACATAGCAGCTTCTCTTGTCTATGTTTCATCAAATGAGGTAAGTCATCAGGTTGGATTGGTTTATCAGACAACATTAAACAGCTGACCTGAGTATTGAAACGAATGAAAGAAGCTTATTTTACATATGGGAACCTGTACATACATTACCTTCAGTAACACATTAAAAAACAAAGCAAATGATTATTATCTTGTGAAATTTGAAGAAAACTACGGATGACCTGTCGGTAGTTTTTATTCCAGTTGTTGCTCAAAATTCCAATGCAAGTCTTAGGAGTCTCATTTGCAGAAGCAAAACAGTAAGCATCTTTTTGCAGACAGGGATGCTTACATAATACAAGAAAATATCTATACCCGTTAAGAGATTTCATAATTTAGCTCAGACCTAAAAGAGGGAACTTTTTTTCTTTCTGTGGTGATGTTGTTTCTTCGACAGGGAACTTAATGTGCAAATATAATACATGCTTTTCATTTTATAGAAAATGAATGAATTAATGTATTAATTTCTGGAAACCTGTCTTTTTCAAAGTAAACTGTTCTTCCTCTATTGAAACTAAGACAGGAGTTTAAGGTCACAAACAACTGGCTACCAATTTCACACGTGAAACTTTCTGTTTGTCATGGTCAAGACATGTCAGACTGTAATTCCATGCATTTAAATGCACACTGCATTTAATTGATGCATGCTTTCAGGGACCTTCCTAAATTATCAAAGGCTGAACCTACCATCTATGAACTGCAGAGATTTGGTTATAGCCAATTTGTTGTTCACACTTAATTAAGTGCATCTCCGCCATTTTACACAGAGCAGTGCAGTATTAAATAGGCCTGGCAGCAGGCTGGTCAAAAAATGAGGCTAAAAACCCTCTGAGGATCTTCACTTGCCCTGAATACAGCCCCAACCAAGCCCCTATCACTACGTCCTTCAAAAAATGCCAGCCTCAGATATTATAAGATTCAAAAGCCTCAGCTGGTTTCCAGTGTTTTAGTTTTATCAGAGCTCAAATGCAGCCCTAAGCTGGGCAAAGAAATGCATTTCATGCTCTCCAGTCATACTGGTAGTCTGTGTCAAAATCTCTTCTGTTAAGAAACAACATTTATAAAATAGAAAAGGACATTCAGATTATGATTAGTCTCATCAGTTATGGCTAAAAACTACACCTCCATTGATTACCATTCTACATGTTGCAAAAGTTTTTTTATACTACAAGATTATACTTTTAATAAATATAATAGTTGTATTGTTATTATTGTTATTAAAGTTATTATTTATTATTGATATTATTTATTACATTGTTGTTATTCAGTCTACACTAACTAAAGATGAAAGCTTTAGTGAATCAAGTCTGGAATTAGATTTCTATTTTTTTTAAAGATCTGTTTCCTTTCAGTTTGTCACCTGTAAGTTTACCCATCATCTACAATGCATATCATCACAGAATTAAGAGAAAATACAACTCATATCTCACCAGAAGTTGAGCCTCCTGTTGACATCATTAAAATAAAATCAGTGGAAAACTATTAGCTGTAAATGTAAACATATTTTCCTCCATTTCAGAGCTTCACTTTCCAAAAAGTTAAAAAAGGAAAAGATGAAAAAAATCAGGAGTAACTTAATAAGAGAGAATAATTGGCTGTTTAGTGGAAATAATTGCTTACAGTTTATTAATTCAGCCAATAAATCATCAGGCTATTTGCTCTCAACACAAATGCTCAATCTTAGCCATAAATTACCAAGATAAATATATTTAACACAGAGCAGAAAGCAATATCAAAAATAGATGCAACCAAGGTTTATGCTTCACTTCCTATCAAGATGTCTCTTCCTTGTATCTGTATATTCAGTGCTGTGCAGATGTTTACCAAACAAGTTTATATTAGATGACAACATCATCAACTCCTGCAATGCCACTCATTTACTCTATCAAATGTTACCCTGTGAATAAGTGTCACCATGTCAAGCATCTAATACATACCATAAATATATGACATGGTAGAGATGCTGGGTTGGTAAGATGATTATAGATTAGACGTCTTTGCCCGGTCATGGTAATTACTGCTGTAATAAAAAGTATGAACAGGCTTTATTGAGGGTTTATTATCGACATGCAAAGCATTTTTCCCTCAAATTCAAAGACAGATTAAATAACATAAAATGATTCTATATTTTAAAAATTTTCCTATTTATGGTTTAGATCAACAAAAAATAGAAAAAATAAAGAAAACAAACCCAAAAACCTTCTTTTTAACTTCAAAATATAATTTTGCCATGTTTTTTTTTTTTTTACGGACATTATTTAAAATATGGTGAAATAATAATGTATTTAAAGAAAAAAAACATGGCTTTTAACAACTATTAAGCACCCAAAGGTGTTGTTGTATACTCTCAACATTGAAATGAAATTGGTGTCCACTTCAATCAGATCAATCAGCTGAGACAGGGTTGAATTTTTATTTATTCAATGAATAACCTTTCCTGTTCTGGGGTATTCATTAGCATGCACAGAGGAAAATGACACAATGTCATTAAGATTAGATTGGCTGCCTTGTCTGGTCCTACAGGGTGTTCTTGTTAAACTTATTAGGATTTTATGGTGAGTGAGGGTGTGTGAATGTGTGTGGTTTGGATGCATATGTATTAGGAAGCAGGACAAAGGGGAAGATAAAAAAAAGAAATGATAAAATATCACAAAATAGGAATATTTTTACTGGGTGACAAGCAAGAGCAGCGAACAGACAGATATGTCCCTGTGCTTTCTGTTGTAAATGCATGTCTCACTGAGCACAATTTAAATGTAAAAAGACTTTCTTTAGGCGGGTTGTGTCCTTTGCAAAGGACAGACTGATGCAGGCTAAAGGTGCCTGTGATCAGGGGAAGGAAAACTCTTGAAGGGCTTGCTTTTATTATGGTGCAATCCTTCAATGAAGTAATTTCTTTACACTTTTTAAAGGAGAATATTTGTGTCTGGTAGTGAACATATAGAGTGGTGGGTGCTAATTATCCTTAGCAGATACTATGTCCTCTTTAGAGTTCATTTGATCCAATTCATTTGGAACTTTGTTCTATTTGCAGCTTATCTATATGTTGCCTGGCTTGTTAAGCACAGTGTGCTTTGGACACAATGGTATTGTTCTCTTGTTACAACTTGTTCCCAGATGGCCTTCCTCCTTAAACAATAAAGCCTCCCCTGGACTACAGCCAACATACCTCAGCAGCTTCTGGATTACAAGTTACTTTTTCAACAAGAGTTTTGTTCCTACATAAAAAGGATGGCAACATTAACATTTATGTTACATGTTTCATGTTAGGAATTTTCTCTTTAGTTATCATCTCTTCTCCAAATGTGTATGGTTAAACTGCAGCTGCTGGTATTTATTTGCATGTAAAAATAGAGATATATCATTCTTTCCAATAATTCCGTTAAGCATGTAAATAATTCATTTATTGTCTGTATAAAGTAGAACTGCAATACTGCTTTTTCTCGCTCCACACACACCTTATAACCCTGTTCTGAGGTGCGTCTTCAGATGGGTGCGTTTCTTTAAATGTGAACAAGGCCTGTCATGCCCCGCCCCTTTCCAGGTTGTAGAAAGTTTAACCCTACCCTTTTCTGCCATGTTTGTAGCTTGATAGCAGCTATACGCTAATTTCCCGACAGAGAAACATTTTATTGGTATGTTTACTATAAATGTCAATGTATCAGATTCACTAATTTGATTATCTGGAAGTCCACGACCCACAGCAAATACTGTGACGTAATAGATAGAAAAATATAATAGAAAATATAGAAAACTAAACAGACTGAAAAATACAACCACATATAATATAAAGATATATGTGCAGCATCAGGATGGAAAAAATTACATTTTTTGACTTCCTAAACACTTAAAAGGTTCACAAAAACATGTATTTAATGGCTAAAAAAGTTGATTTTGCATTATATATATATTTTTTTTCTATTAGGCTTATTGCATTCCCCTTTCCTCATACAGTCTTTGTGAATTACTGCACTGTTGGGCTCAGAGATAGAGGAGGGGAACAAATTGCACAAGTCATTGCAATTTACAAGGTAAAGAGAAGCGATTATAAAGCTGGCAGATGTGGCTCTAAAGGTAGATGTTAAGATTTGTATGTTAAGAGGCAGATTTTATTGCTGCAAACCCTGCACATATATTACCAAGAATACAGAAAATGGATTAACTGTGTGAAGCTCTACAGTTTTTTTTGTAAGACCTGATTAATATAATGTTGTCCCCCTCCACTTCTTCTTTATGCCACACTATACATACATGGAGAGAACATGCAAACTCCATACAGAAAGGCAACTGGACAACCCCCTCCCCAGACTGGGCTCACTGGATTTGTATTAACCATGCATTTGTTTGATCAAGACACAGAGAAATCCTCAACAGTAAAACTGAGACTGCATAAACCACCCAATATGTGATAGTTGCCAGGGCAAAATAGCTAAATGGACAATGACATTGAGAATCAGGCAGAAAAAAAAATTATTGAGAGAAATGTGTTGAGGTAGAGAGAGATACGATTTTAGTCAGCAGCTGTGTCAACAAAAATCAGGTTGCCACCCGAGTCTCATGGCAGGGGTGACCACTGTATGGGACAGGTGTATGAGGACAAACAGGCACAAGCACAGTCAGTGGCTGGATAAACTCTGCCATGCATACACCCAGGTTGCAGGGAGCCATAGAGTGAAATGTTACAGCAGGCATGAGGCAGCTCTCAATTCTTCAAAGCTGTCAACATCTATTTCAGTATTGTGAAGATAATGGGAAGGAGTTAGGTTGTTCGTGTTCTGGTAGATTTTAAGTTTGGATATTATACGTTTGGGGTAGTTGAACGTGACAGGAGAGTCCTGCAAAAAACAATTCAAAATGTCAAAGGTAGAAAAAGCGGTCCTGTTGCTGGCAGCTTCACGTCTCCCCCTGCAGCGATGAAACAGCAGGAGAAATACTGAGAGGAGAGCGCTTGGTGAATACATTATCTGATACTCTTTAAATTCAATTTTCTTTATTCCAGAAGGAAATCCAAGTAAAAGTGTTATTATATATTAATCTTACACAACATTTACGTTCTTACTTTACATTATCTGTCTGAATTATGGGACTTCACATTGATTTGAACATAGATTTTTCACTTTGTACCCACTGACTTATTTAGCAGCCGTGTCCAATCCATGCAGGCATGACTCAGCAGAGTAGGAGTAATGTCTGTAAAAATAAAACCATAACTTTTATTGTTTCTTCTGGTTTAGGATTCAAATCGTGTTTAGTATAAAACGTTTTTTTTTTTGTGTTTTGGTTGGGTCTTTTTACATTGCAACAACTTGCAGTGAAATTTAAGCCGTCATTATTTTATTGAGATCCAGGACCTCTGGAAGGTCTCAATCTTTGTTTTATTTGAATTTTTTAAAAATTGTTCTCAGATTTTTCCACAAGACCTTTTACTGCCTTTGTTTCAAAGTGTGTTAAGCCCTGACAAGAACACAAAGTAAAATCTGTTTTCAATAGTAGTTACAAGAGGAAACCATGTATTAAAAAATGAAGCAGTTCTCATGAGCTACTGTACATTTCTCTTTTTGAATATCTTTTTTCCCCCAAATAATCAACAGACAGCACCTAAATGTTACATTTTAAAATCTATGAATGTGTAATCTCATGCCTTGATATTGTCAAGTATTTTAGGATTTTGGGTCACATTATAAAACTATATTATAGTTTTTCAAATAAACTACTCAGTGGATAAATAACTGCACATCTTCACAATCCAATTCAGGTCACTTCAAACAACCACAACCCTGTTAATTCATTCTCCTAACTATATAAATGTATGACAGGACAATAGCTGGCCTAGGTAACTCAGCACACTTGGGTATTGTTTTGTTTGGATAATTTCTTTGATATATTTTTCTCTATATTAAATTATATAT
>JBAMIG010000007.1:8615785-8628521 GCA_037177335.1 Kiunga ballochi | reverse complement strand
CCCGCCCCTCGCCCGTTGACCTCGGGGAAAGGCTCCATCCCCCCCCCCCCCCCCCCGCGACCCCATTAGGGACAAAGCGGTAGATAATGGATGGATGGATGGATTTCATTGATGTGATAGGATCACGATTCCATTTGTATATTTTTAAATTTTTTTTCTTATTTTTACTACTGTAAGTATTGAGATATCTTAAAAGTCACTAAATAGGAAGATTTCAATAATTCGGCGAGTGGCTTAAGGTAATAGGAAGTAAGTCAGCTCAGATAAGTGGGATCTCACATTTAAGCTGAACACAGTGTGTGGTACAAATGGATTAAACAGGATTGCTTTTAACTCTCTATCATTTTACATCAACTCTCCCACTGCATATGTCCTCGTTCCCACTCACCAAATTCTGTTTATACTCTTGCATCTCCTTTTTGCACACTTTCTTTCATCTCACTGACATGCTTTTACTCCTCATCACCAAGTCTTCCTCATCATTCTTGTTCTGACTTGGAACAGGATCAAATACTGCTACCCCCTAAACTCAGAGGCACAAACAGTTTTACATTGTCCCCACGCTAATGCTAGTACTGACCTCTTCTCTACTGTACATTCTTAGTGGCACTAAGGAGCTTGTTGTGCATATTTCATCATTGCATGGCTGTCTAATTAGGTCAGTGTGATCCTCTCATTCCCATGGAAACCAAAATGTAGTGTGAGAGAGGGAGAGAGAGAGGAGAAAGAGAGATTGCAAGTGACTAAGCCTGTTGGTAAATGATGCAAGATTGTCTGTGTGTGGGTGTTTCTCAGTGAACGGAGCAAAAGGAGGCAAAGGAGTTGTCACCAGTGATGGATTCTATTAGCACAATGGGATTGATGGATGAAAAAACACCTCCAGCACTGGACACTTTTTTTGTATTTCTTTTTGTTGACAAATGACAGAACTGTTCTCAGGATTTATCTTTTATCAGATCATAGTATTTCATAGAGGCTCTATAATAATAGCACAATGACTGAAGTAACGATTTGACACAGTGGTATTGTAGTGGTTAAATTGGACTGGAACTGCATGTTTCTATCATGCAGGTTTGCAACAAGCAGTGTAAGATCCAACTTGTTCCCAGAGCATTAAACATGGCTGCTTTGCAAAAGCCTTTAGTGAGCTTGTAATATGCTCAATGTGTCCCTTGGCATCAGTGCTTATGACACACTTTTTTTTTGATTCAGGGACCAACTTTCTGTTTATTAACGACAACAATAATAATACTAATAATTTCCACTGGTAAATATTCAAGTTTAAATAAGTTGTGAGATTTTTATTTTAGCTTAAAACCAAAGTTTGACTCTTCAGTTTGTCTTTGTAAGATGCAGCAGACAAACCATTATTGATCTTGACTGATTTATTTATAATTCTCACTCTGTATTGTGATATTAAAATAGAAAAAAACAAATATCAACAGCAACAACAAAAATGAAAACAACATTTTAATGATTTGTGCAAAAAAGCTTGGCTACGGGTCCCAGAAAATCGTAATGTTTTTGTTAAGTTTCTTTTTTTTTATTTTTGAAAAACAGAACTAAAAAAAAAAGAAATCTAAACTTTTAATGGGTCCAAAAAATGTTTGAATCTCAGCCTGCAATGTCTAGACCAACAATTACATTGTAATATTTTGGAGAATTCTTTCTTTTTTTTGTGGAGGCTTAGGTGGAACATGTTCTTGCATTCAGTCAGTAAATAGAAATTAAGCTATATTTAGCAGCTATCTTAGTCATTCACAAGAACTGGAAGAAAGCTTACAAATTCTTATTCTTTTCAACTTGATGCACATGGTTTTCTTTGGCTGTGTTAAAAGAGCATAATTTCCGTTTAAACATTTGGGCAAGAGCAAAGTTCTGCAACCTGCGGCTCCTGCTGTCCGCAAATGGACGTTTTTGACTTTCACTTGCCACAATTGTTCTTAACATTAGCTAAAAGAAATAAAGAACGTATCAACGTTTTTAAATGAAAGTGAGATAACAAATGCAAGTTCAGCAGTTCTTTTCTTTCTTTGTCTTGACTTTTCCTAATTTTCCAAAACTAATTTGAAAGGTTTTCTAAAAGTTATTTGCTACAACGTTTTATTTAGCTGGACTTTGTATATGTATTATAAAACTACTAGCTATGGGAAATGTCATTTTAATGTTTTTGTTAGCGTTTATAAAAAAGATACTTCACAGAAGTTTCTTTGTAGTGATCTTTTTTTTTGTATTTAATGGTAATCAGAATGAATAATGATTATAGACAAAGTTTTGGGATTTAAAAATGAGACTTTTGGACCATGTTTATGAAAGTAATGACATGTGATAATGTCCATTCAGTGGCATGTTGTGTAGATAAACAGATAAATAACCTATAACAGAAACCTATTACAGATAAGTCAAAACTTTAAAGAATCCAAACAGCACACATAATGTGAGTTTCTCTGAAAATTTGACCAGATAGAGTTCTTACTTTCCCAAATCAAAGATGCAAGACAGAAACAGTGGGAGTAACAAACTGTTAGCAAGCTTTAGAGACTATTGTATGTTTTCTTCTCATTACAGTTTTAAAGTTGCATAGTTTCAAATACTGAAATGTGATACAGATTATGTTGATACAATGCTAACACTACAACCATATTAATTAGTTGTGTAACTACTGCTCAAACATTTATGCAAATAGAGCATTTTCAATTCATCTAGGCTACCTATTTTACAGCTGCATAGTGGCGTAGTTGGTTAGCACAGTGGCCTCACAGCAGGAAAGTTGCCGGTTCCAGCCTCAGCTGGGGGGAGGTCCAACCAGTAACCTTTCTATGTGAAGATTGCATGTTCTCCACTTGTTAGTACGGATTCACTCCAGGTACTCTGACTTCCTCCCACATTGTTCAAATACATGCCTCTGAGGGATAGGCTGATTGGAGACTCTCAATTGCCCATGTGAGTGTGTGCATGGCTTTTTGTCTATATGTGTTTTTCCTGTGATGGACTGGCGTCCCGTCCAGGGTGTACCCCGCCTCTCGCCCATTGGCTGCTGGGATAGGCTCCAGCCCCCCGCGACCCCGTTGGGGACAAAGCGGTAGATAATGGATGGATGGATGGGCTCCAGTGCCTCTGCATCCCCATTCAGGGAATAAGCGGTTTGAATGGATTGAATGGATATCTATTTTACATTTTGCTTCCATTCTTTAATTAATATTACAGTCAATCATTTTGGTTTCTAATTACATAATAAATACATATTAATGAAACTGTAAATTTAACAACATTGTGATGGCCCTATAACCATGATCTATAATCCAGTCAGATGAAATTGCAAGCCACTATTTTCTCACCACTGTCATAAAACCAGCTGTCTGGCCTGAAATTGATTATATCTGTGATTCACTTTACCCAGGCCAGTTAGAATGAAACCCTTAACCTTTTTTATCAAACCACTCTCTAACTATTCTCTGCAGCAAATGATCAATATAAGCAAAGATTCAACAAGGAAACAAGGCAGACTGAGTAATAGGGACAGAAGTTCAATTGCAGCCCTTTGACCTTTTTTTCTGCACAAACCATTGGTTTCTGATAGTGAACTTTATCTTATTTCTAATTATTATAGAACTTATTTTTATTTATTCATTTTTTTTTGTATATCTAGATCTTGTTTTCCAGGTAAAATAATGGAACAGGGAAAATTAGGGTTAATACAAGCCTGCTTTAAAGAAAACTAAACTGTAAAAGCAAAGAATAACATCTTCAGATATTTATTTATTTTTATTATTTATACTGTATATAAAATAAAAATGTAAACAGGATTCAAACCTAACATTGAGTTTTTAGATTAACAGTAAAGTAAAGGCTGTATTGCTTCCGATGCAGTCAAGTGGAGATATTTTCCTCCCACATGTTGTTCAGGTTTGTACTGGAACACCTGTGACTCATCTAGATGAGCTTTTTACATAAGGCACTGTGTCGCAGTAATGCCTCCACAGGGTTTGAAAAGCAGACAATGAACAAAGTCATTCTCCAACAATAATCCCATGCATCTAAACAGATCATGTTCACAATATCTACGGTATTTTTATTATTATTTTATTTTGTATTTGACTGTTTGTTTTGTTTTGTTTTGTTTTTTTACTTCATTTCATGACTTCTAATGACTTCATGACTTTTTTTCTTTTTTTGCAGGTCTCACAACCCTACAGGTTGTTCTTGATACAGCAGCAGAAAAGAAGTGGCAGGTAACGGCCATTAATGTGGGGAACCTCAAGGATGAGAGAAAGGATGAGGCGTACCGCTCACTTTTCCAAGATCTGGAGAACAAAAAAGAGAGGAGGGTGATCCTGGACTGTGAACAGGACAAAGTAAAAGACATCATGGAACAGGTAGTCTGAATTGCTCAGTTCTTGTCAAACCTTTTTGCAATAAGAGCAACAAATTAATATAAAACAAGGTGGGAGTTTCATACAACTTTCCTGGTGAGCTTCAGTCTAAAATGTTCTTTTTCTAGAATTCCTCCCATAGAGCTAAACAATAACTTGAGTAAATTAAATGCATTTAGGAAAAGAAGGGACTTGTCAGTGCAACAGATGTCAAATTGACTTATCGCAGGCATTGTAAATTTTCATTTAACCTGTGAAGAACAAAAATTCAACAACTTCACTTAAAAGAAAAAAAAAATGCATATAAACTAATTATTTTTCAATCAACTTTACAAACTTATAGTTTGCATTGGTTAGAAATTTGAAGCTTACCAAAATATGAAATTGAATCCTCATTGAGGTCCCAGGAAAAGCAAGCAGTTCTGCTTAATGTCACATGTTTTTACACACTAAGCAGAAATGGCTTTTATCTAAACATACATCAAATAGCAGCCCCGCCTAATCTTGATTATTTATAGCTGTTATTTATATCTGATGCTTAAATTGAGCCCAGCTTATGTGTGTCTGTTACTGATAAGACAGGAGCCTTTAGAATAGGATATTTTTATTCTGAAGATGCCAGCATTTTCTTTTCCCTTTGTAAATGTTATATGAATAATGACTAAATGTAAAGCGTAAACATAGACATTCATACGTTTCTTATCATCTTCAATA
This sequence comes from Kiunga ballochi, assembly GCA_037177335.1. Taxonomy (NCBI): domain Eukaryota; kingdom Metazoa; phylum Chordata; class Actinopteri; order Atheriniformes; family Pseudomugilidae; genus Kiunga; species Kiunga ballochi. The sequence continues at coordinate 8,623,434 of JBAMIG010000007.1, read as the reverse complement.
TGGCAATATTTTCATAGTTTATAACAGTCAGAAAAGGTCAGACAACCTTTTAAAGTACATCTTTGCAACGCATTATGTACATATTTATTGTAAATGTACATTAACTTTGATATTGTATGATACATATTTGTTATATAATCTTGCAGATCATCACAATTGGCCGACATGTTAAAGGCTATCACTACATTATAGCCAATTTGGTGAGTTTAATCAACTTCATCTATGTCTATTTTACAAAAGTTTTTTTTTTCTTGAGTTCTCCAATTTGCTTTGTTGATTTTATGGATTGACTTTAAATTTTTTACATTTCATTTTTTATCTTTTCAGGGTTTTATTGATGGGGACTTGTCTAAAATTCAATACGGAGGTGCCAACGTTTCAGGCTTTCAAATAGTTGACTTTGAGGATCCTCTGGTTTCAAAGTTTGACCAGCGATGGGAGGCTTTGGAAGAAAAGGAATATCCAGGTGCTGACAGTAAGATAAGGGTGAGTATCAGCCTACTGTTTTCTGCTTTCATAGGCTGCACAATTATGGAGCCTATCCCAGCAGTCAACGGGCGAGAGGCGGGGTACACCCTGGATGGGACGCCAGTCCATCGCAGGGCTCACACACGGAGACAAACAACCATGCACACTCACACCATGCACAAAACCAACTGAGTTTTAGACGGATCCTTGAACCAAACCATCTCACTTTAGTGTGTAGCAGCGACCACAATGGTGGTTGCACGCACCCCACTCCAGATGTGCACAGAACAGCTGTCTTTGAAGAGATGTGGCACAGAAAGAAGGGTTATCTTTGTTGCCACATCCATTATTTCAATCTTGTTGAGCGTTTCAGGGCATAAAGCACAAATGTATTATAGATAGTTGAAGAAGTCTGAGAGCATCCTTTTCATTGTACTTGTTTTTGGAGCATCCAACCACTGCAGGTGCTCAGTCTGTGGTGATGACACCAATTTGTACACTGAGAGCTGGGTTATTCAGATAAAAGGCTTTGAAAGACTGAAAATGGTCTTCTTTTTGCATGTGTTCTTTCATAAGCCATATTGCCTACAACTCTTTTTTCTGCATTGATTCTGTAAACATCATTTAAATAAAAATGTATAACTGGACTGGGTCACTCAGTGGTTGAGTTAAATCTATGGCTTTTGCTTCAGTACACAGTGTAACTGTTTCCCTTGATACCTGGGCAGGTTCAGTTGAAGATAATATTTCTGTTCTTCTTTGTTGTCAGCGAATGCCTCTATTATCATCAGCGAATGCCTCTATTATCATCTCTTCATCTTGTTCTTGCTGATTTAGAGACTCGCCAGAAAGATGTTCTGGTGTCACCATTCACTTTTGAGATCAGATAAAAGAAAAATCACCTTTATCTGGACAACTCATCTTTCGCCTTTCTCTTTCTCTGCTCGGTTTTGGCGAGGAAGGTCAATGAATAGTCTGAAATGCCACTCCACATTTCTTTTATTCCCCATAGAAAAAGTAGACTAATAAATGAGGCAAACACACTTAGAATATGACAGTAAAAAAAAAAAAAACAGCCTCTTTCAATGCCATGTGGAAGTGGTAAGTGTTAGGCTTCTTACTGAGCCCAGTCATTGCTATTGTTTTATACCTTCTCTTAAATTTAGCTGGAATTAAATGGAAGGTAGGTATGCAGTAGAAAGGTTTGATAGATTGTTGAACAAGTTGATTGCAATTATTGTACAGTTTGGAAACCCCTGACAAAAAGCATGACTTTACCCTCTTATGTTTTTGTCCAAACTCGGCATATTGATAAGACAGTATTTTCATGTTTAATGTTTTCAAAAACTGATGTCCTATTTCTCCTTTTGATTACAAAATCAGACTACTGAAACTGGTTTAAGTTTTTTTGTAAAAGCTTTTTTATTTTTATAAAGCAGAACAAACTATAAAGACAGATATAAGCATAGATATAAGAAATAAACCCATTAAATATATTAAATAGCATCAAATAAATGACGACTAGGACAAGATATAGACCTTATCAGGAAGATAAAGTAATTGGTATTTGTGGGTCTTAAAGCCCCTGCTTTTCACAGATTTTATCCTGTTGATCAACCCCCAAATATTTTATTGATGAGTACAGGTTAGAATATTAAACTAAAAAATAATTAGTCAATTAATTATATAAATATTTTGTATTTAATTGTTATATATTAAATATTTTTAAACTACATTTTCAGATTAAGGTTTTTTTTTTGCCTTTATTACTGAATAATTTTTAATAGCTTTTTTTTTTCTCAAGGCATATTAGAGGTTATTAAAACTATTTTTTCTTTCCAGTGTTTGATAAGATCAGTCTTTGACCAGCTTTACTGCTAATTAAGTACAAGTACAAAAACCATAGTAGTAGGCTATTTGCTTTAAATTCAAACACCAAACATTTTAAATGTCCTAAAGTTATATTTTGAAAAGCAAAATATGCAGCAAAATTGTATGTTTTTTTAAACATTATTAAACAGGCCAGACTTCTCAAACCTGCAGCTTTCAGCTTTATGTATTTGGGCTTCAATCAATAAAGTGGAAAGCTTTTCATTCCAAACTTGAAGGTTATAACCAGAAAAGTGACCACAAATCAAAGTGTTTGTATTTAATAAAATCTGTACCATTCCAACTTTTCTTGTCTTTTTCAGTGTGCAGCATTAAAACTGCTTTAAATGCAATGCATTAATTTTAGCTTTGAGTCGGAGAGTCTTGATGAGATCTATAATCCTCCATCTCTTCCCCATAGTACACATCAGCATTAACCTACGACGCTGTTCAAGTAATGACAGAAGCCTTTCGTTACCTTCACAAACAACGCATTGACTTCACACGGAAGGCCAACACTGGTGACTGTCTTGCCAATCCTGCTGTTCCTTGGATTCAGGGATTAGAGATAGAGCGAGCACTGAAACAGGTAATCTTTTGTTTCTACACCAGTTGTTATAATGGATGAATGATTAACTTATAAAGTCAACGAGTTGGTTTTATTGAATGCAAATAATATGTGTTACATACAAATAGGATATATTTGAATGTTACATAAAAACACATCTGCTGCTTTTTGTTAAGAAGAATAATAGACGAGAATAAGAATAAGAATAATAAACACATTTTCATTATTACATAAGTGCACAATGTGTTAGGCTTTAACATTTGTCTTTGTGCCTGAAACACAAAAGTTCAGATCAATCAGCCTCCAATACCAGCTGTAACTATGACAACAGTAGCACAGAAAATGATAGATGGCGTCCAGTCACCTGACATGTGTCTCTTGACCATGCCTATCCTTTAACAGATGGAGTGCTGCGACTGAATATGTGACCTTATTCATATCACACTTTGTCGCGGATGCATTTGCAACAGACCTTAAATTGCCACTTTTGTTGGTGAAGACTTGTTTCCATGGTAACAGCCAATCTTTGTTCTGAAAAAGCACAAGCATCCACAAAGGCTGACAGTAGTTCAAAGGCATTGATTAAAGACTGATGTTTTCAGCATGCATTTGCACACACAAATACACGAAAAGTTACATTTTAGAAGAAAATGATATTTTTACCTGCATACCATCTTCTGAACTTTAAAGGAAAGCCATCGGGTGCAACATCCAAAGTATGATCATTGTAGATTTTTTTTTCCCTTACTCCAAAATGTCTCAGTTTCCAGACTTTATCTTTAAACAATGGGAATAATTCTTTGGAGAAAAATAAAATCTTTAAAGTATTTTCTTTAATACATTATAGAGACTAATCATATGAGAAGTGGTGTTGGCTGTATGAGGGCTTCAAAGGGTCATAATTTTGCTTTGCTTGAGAACATACAGCTATTAAAATAATTATCTTTTTCATTAAAGCTTTGAACTCCTTATTTTATTAGTAGTCGGCAAACATAGTATTTGACATCACTTTACAGATCACTGCCATTGATGTAAGTAAATGTACATCTAAATTTCTGATTTAAAAAGCAGTGCATCTAATGGTAATTGTGCCCCACATCATATGCGCTAATCATCACACCAATGAGTGTTTGTTATGGCAGCTAAGTCAATGATCCTGATCCCTTACGGCACTTAAGTTGAGTTTTTTTGTGTAATCACCTTTGTTGGCATGCATTTGCAGCAGTTATTGACTCAATTTCCAAAGTAACAACTTTACAAACTAAAACACTACTTAGAAGTCTCACGTGGTAAGAAGGCATCTGCTTATAGCATATATTTTTACTTTGATAAATAAGAAAAATCTTAAATTATGTAGGCTTCTGAAGTCTAAAATCTGTTTATCCAAATGCAAGATGAAGAAAAGCTGATAACCATATCAATAAAAAAATTTCAGAACTTGTTCGTTCTTTTTACTGGAATTTGGTTAGAAGCAGTCTTTAATTTTTACCTGCTGGTTCTGACCAATATATGTCTAAGGTTATTAATAATTTCTTTGTTGAATTTTTGCCATGGTTAAAAATAATATCAAAGATTTTTTTAATGAAAAGCTAAATTTACCTGTGTGTGTGATTACTATAAGTCCAATGGTTGTTTATGTAGCAGTGAAAATCTGGATTACTTTGATAATACTCATCATTAAAATCACTGAATTGATATTGAATGAAAATTTACATTTAGAGGGCAAAATGAAGAAACATAGTGATGGTGGCACTTCTATTTATTTATTTATTTTTTTGGAAGGTCAATTTATCAAATAAAACAATATTTAAATTGACATTGCTTAAAGTGTTTATTCATCGAAGTCAAAAGAGAACAAAAAGTGTTAATGCTTTCCTGTTTGTGGAGGATAAAGGTTAAAAATGTTCATGAAATCCACTGAGTATGTTAGACTATAAGGGTACACCCATTGGGTTTTGCTTTAAAATACTGCTTAAACATAACTGTGTCTTCATATTAAAATTCAGTGAATATTAATCCTCTAGCTTTGGCTTATTTCCTATGTGTGCTCATTGCCAATAAGAAACAAGATTTTTTGCCAAATATCACAGTACATGCTGAGTTTGTGCTATTATTTCCTCCCAAATCTAAACAGTAGCTTCATTTTGTCTTTGTACTAGTTTGTAGCTCAGCATGGGATCATATTTCAAGATATTTAGGATTATACAACTTTCAAGAGAAGGAGAGAATAATAGAAACAAGTGGCATTTCTTGATGATCCATCCCGCATGCTTATCACTTTGTTTGACCTGGAAAAAATATTGAGTCATCAAGACTACAACAAGCTCAATTTTGTGAAAACAAACACATCTCACGACATTATGAGATACAGCCACATATGTATACACAAATCCTAATCCTTTATCCCGATCAGTCTTGTTGGATCAGTCTTCCTACTGAAAAACGTCTTAGAAAATCTGGTCAAAACATTGAAAATCTACCTTCTCTGGAAAATTATCTTATTACAAGATACAGCAGAAAGGTTTTCAGGCTTCACACCGATGAGCTTGCTTGGGCTGAATAAACTCAACACATAATCCATAATATCCAACTAGGACATTTTAGGTTTACACATACTTCCCCTTTTAGAAGGTGTCTAGAAATCTTCAGCACAGCAATGTATATCTAATAAACCAGCTCAAAGCAATACCTGCTAAAGGCTTTGATATCCTCACTACACAACAGTTGGCATTTCTGATGGCATTACTCAGCTGTCTTATCTTCATATTATTTTTATTACACCATAATAGTGAGTGAGACAAATTAGTGAGTTTTCAATACTAATACATGTTTATGTACCAACGCATGTAGCAAACGTGCATCCAGCTGTTGTAACTGTAATACTAAATATTGTGTCTTTAGGTTCGTGTAGAAGGCCTAACAGGAAACATTCAGTTTGATCAACATGGTAAAAGAGTCAATTACTCAGTGAATATAATGGAATTAAAGACGAATGGACCTGTGAAGGTGAGTGCTTGGTTGGCATTTTTCACTAATGAAGGGAATTAAATGGCTCATTACAGCAATCCAGTAACATGTTTTACTTTATTAAAAAGTACATTTCCCTGTATATTTTGGTAAAAACAATCTTACAATAAGAGGGTCATTACACATTATACAATGTGAAGTGCCAGAATGGAAGGTTATGTTTATGATGGAAATAAAGCATTGTGAGTTGTGTTCGTGCTTATTTTAATCCCTCCTCTTTTTGCTAAATTACATTCCCTGTTTCTCTGTGCAGATCGGATACTGGAATGAGGTTGACAAAATGGCTGTCACCAAATCTGATGTCTTCACAAATGACTCAACAGGAATGGAAAATAAAACAGTTATTGTCACCACCATCTTGGTAAATATTGTGATAAACAATTTCATAGCCTGAAACCTTTTATTGCTTTATTTCCAATAAAAATATCTATTTTAAATTCCAGCTTTTGACCAGTGAAAACAGCTGAACAATTAATGTATGCTTTAAAGTTTTCTTAAATCTGTCCTTACTTCTTCTGTGGAGTTTAGTGTGAGACCTTTGCATTTCCTGACTGTTTTTTTTTACATGGCAATCCACCCTTTTGTGCTGAACAGTGTTTTCTGTTTGTGTCCCCCTCTTTCAGGAAGCTCCATACGTAATGCTGAAAAAGAATGCTGACCTTTTTGTTGACAACGACCGCTATGAAGGTTATTGTGTTGATTTGGCTGCAGAGATAGCGAAGCACTGTGGTTTCAAGTATCAACTGAAAATAGTGGGTGATGGAAAGTATGGAGCAAGAGATGCAGAAACCAAAATTTGGAATGGAATGGTTGGAGAATTAGTTTACGGGGTGAGTAATTTAACAGTATTATTCGACATTTTCACCAACTATTTTACTGACACGTGTAAAATCTTTCAGGTAGCCTGTATTTTCAGATAAGTTTGTAGATTTGTTGTATCTTACATCTATTGCCTTTTATGCTCTTTTAATTGGCAGAAAGCAGACATTGCTGTGGCTCCTTTGACCATTACATTGGTAAGAGAGGAGGTGATTGACTTTTCTAAACCCTTCATGTCTCTGGGGATCTCCATCATGATCAAGAAGCCACAGAAATCCAAACCTGGAGTCTTTTCTTTCTTGGATCCATTAGCTTATGAGATCTGGATGTGTATTGTTTTTGCCTACATCGGTGTCAGTGTGGTGCTATTCCTAGTCAGTCGCTTCAGCCCCTATGAGTGGCACACTGAGGAATATGAAGACGGGCAGATCCAGACCAATGAATCAACTAATGAGTTTGGCATATTCAACAGTTTGTGGTTCTCCCTCGGAGCCTTTATGAGGCAAGGCTGTGACATCTCACCTAGGTAGGTCGTAAAATCAAATCTATGTTTCTTGTAATTTAATTAATAAAAAATAAAAAATAAAGGTGCCATAATTTATCATGTTAATAAATTATACATATAATATATTTATGCATAAAACCTTTATGTATAAATGGTTTAGATTGCTTTTTACAATAACTATCAATATTGTAGCTAAGTTAAACTTTTTACTCTATATCCGCCAAGATGCTGATAATACATCTACATCTACAATAAAAATACATGAAAATATTGTCAAATTGAGTTTTTTTTCTTGTTTTGTTCTACTTTTGTTTTCAAAGCATTTTTTTTGCAAAAGGATTCTAATAATGCTAAACCTTACTAAAAGAAACTGGCATAATTTAACTTAATTTA
>JBAMIG010000007.1:8608285-8610785 GCA_037177335.1 Kiunga ballochi | reverse complement strand
CTGAGCAACGTGGCTGGGGTCTTCTACATTCTGGTCGGAGGACTCGGTTTGGCCATGCTGGTGGCCTTGATTGAGTTCTGTTACAAGTCCCGAGCCGAGGCGAAACGAATGAAGGTGGCAAAGAATGCACAGAATATTAATCCAACTTCCTCGCAGAATTCACAGAATTTTGCAACTTATAAGGAAGGTTACAACGTATATGGGATCGAAAGTGTAAAAATTTAGGGGGTAGGGAACGAGGTTTTCATAAATTCCCCCCAAATGCACGCTTTTTGGCTCCATCCTTTCCATCCTTCAGTGTTAGTGAATGAAGAGGTTGGCCAAAGGATCGTATGTACTGGTGATTTATGATTTAATGAGAGAGAGAGCAATACTTCCCTTTTTTAAAGCATAGAGTTATTTTTTGTCCATGTAAGTTTCCTTACTTTTTAAAACCATTTTCATGTATGACTGTTGATGGCCATGCTTGTTTATACCTCTGTCCTAGTAACACATTTCAACAATAATGCTTGCAATGACCATGCAGAAGGCTTTACATGATCATTTGCATCATTCATTGTGTTACCCATGGACATCATATTTTTTTCTCATCTACATTCTCCTGTTTTGTGCATTTTCAACCTTATAAGTATATCGAAATGCAGATACTTTAAACAGTCTAACATGTTTCTTCCTTGTTTCTGTATGGATCCTTGTGTGTGTGTGAATGCGACAATGATTGCGTTGATTTGTGTCTGGGTGCACACGTGTCCTGTGTTTTCTTAGATGACCTTTGGGGATGCCATGAGGAATAAAGCAAGACTTTCGGTCACCGGGAGTACTGGGGAGAATGGTCGGGTGATGACTCCAGAGTTTCCTAAAGCTGTCCATGCTGTCCCTTATGCGAGACCTGACATGGGACTAAACGTCAGCCTGACAGATCTATCCTGATCAATGAGAAACTCCTGAGTGCCTTAAAATGGTTTCAACAGAGCGATTTTGGCCCTTCCTTTCCTCTTTTTGTTCTGACACTTTTCTTTTTGTCTGTCCGGTGAAAATGGAAAGGTAGGAGATGGAGGCTTTATTTTGTCTCTCAAAAAGACTTGTGTTGTTGCTCTCAGTCTCCAACTTTCACAACATAAAATAGCCTCCTTTAATTGATGGAAATCCCTCATGGAGAAGAAAGGGCGGCTCTTATTTTCTAAACTGGTGACACCTTGTTTTCCTATCTATCTACTTGGTCTGGACTGAGACAGAAGCAAGGGCTTGATTGACAGCTGCGGTTGCTTCTGGGAGTCAGAGCGTCAGTCATCTCAGCTGTGTTTGTGTGTGTGAAGAGTGATTGTGTGCGTGTTTTTATGCGTAACGGGCAGATGTAAGAAAAACAAACAAAAAAAAAGTTTCTGTAGCCACCGCCAAACAAGATTTACAAGCACACTTGATATCATCTGCATTGAGATGTGAAAATGTCCTCTTTTCTAAGAAAATCAACAGAAAAAGTCATTGAAAAGAAGATTTGTATGTATTTTCACAAAATAGCTTTTAAATAAACTTGCGTACATACTGGTTGGGTATAAACATCTTAATGTGAGTTTAAAGAGAAAAAAAAAACAATACTAAACAACTAAACAGCTTCTAGTTCCATATTTTTAAAGCCAAATACATTGCTACATATGGGGATGAGGTGTTTAAATCATGTAATTAATTCCTATAATAAACTCTCCTGTATATTTTATTCTTTAACAATTGGTGTTGGATATGAACTATTTGTCAATGCTTGACATTGGAATCAATCTTATGTTTTTTCTTGTTAGAGTTGGTGCAGCAGTTTTGTTTTCCACATTTGTCTCTTTGTTTTGCTTCAGTGATTTTGCTGTTTGTATTTTTTATGATTAAGACCAGGGTAGTTGCTCTATATTTATAAGGGAAACTAATCTGTTTACATGAAAGTATGGAAAATACAATACAGTATAAATATGATATGGTATATCTGCTTTACATTTTTAAGTAACATCACAAGGAGGCATCCACTTACACACAGTTTATGTGATGGTTTTGAATGCCAAATAAGTAAGAGTGCCAAATAATTCTAGTGCCAGTAGATATCAATATAGTCTTAATATAATCAATCACTGTCATGTCAGTGAATGTAAATGACTTCAATACATTCTGTAACTTTTGTAACTAGATGTACAGTCGGTGGCAATGACAGTGCTAAATCAATAGCCTTTTTTGCTTTGTTTTCCAGTCTCCATGTATTTTGCATTGACCTGACAATGAAGTAGCACCAGTTGCATGTTGTTGCCGCAGATAACATATTTTGTTTTTATTTTTTTTACGTTTCATGACTGCCAAACTTGCATTTTTCATTTTAATGCTAAAGTGGAGTTAAATGTATCCAAATGACGACATATATACATACACACACACACACACACACACACACACACACACATTCTACCGTACACATCCCTTCCCTACACACACACTTTCTACCACACACATCCCGTCCCTACACACA
>JBAMIG010000007.1:8550586-8580147 GCA_037177335.1 Kiunga ballochi | reverse complement strand
TATGGGTTTCACATTCTGAAATGACTGATGAAGAATATTAAACTTTTTCATAATATTCTAATTTCCTGAGATGTACTCGTAGTATTTTTCCTCTCTGTAGGTGGCACTCATTTCCCATGTAAGAACTGCAGACAATTAAGCTTACTCCCACATTTTATTCAGATGCCAGTGAATGGAATTTGGGAGTAACATGTAAACAAAACACTATCCTTCTTTTTTTTATCACACCTGCAGAAAGAATTTGTTTTGTTTACTTGAAAAAAGAAGAGGATGACAGGCCCACAAAGATGCTGAATACTACCTTAAGTGTCTATGTTATAATGCAGCATAAAAACAAGTCAAAATACTTATGCCATACAAGTTGAAGCTACATGAGTTTGAAAAGCTAAGGTTCTCTAATTTGTTAGTTATTTTAATAAAATAATCATCTTAAAATGTGATGATGGATTGTGAAATAAACTGAGAAATTAGAAATAAAAAGAAACAAGCTCATGTTCAGGTTGCCCAAAAATAAAACAAACTGTTTTTGTCACTTGTGCAAAACAAATGAATTATGCTATTTTTGTTTTTTCCAACTTGTCTTGTTATTTAACAGTACTGAAGCCACAAACAGCATAACCAGAAATTTGAACCTGCCACACCCCAAGGCTGTTCTCAGTAATTTCCTCTTTGGCCCACTCTGTGCCTCCTCAACACAGCCCAGGCTGTTCCTGTTTGGATTTCTTCAGGAATGAGTAACACTGACTAAGGAAGGTTTTGTCTGGAACATGTAGTCAGCCACAGTGGTGCAACATGTCTTTCTTCATACAGACTAAAGAGATAAAATACTTGCCTTGCCGTGACTAAGAAATGGAAATAAGTCACCAAGACAGGAAGCCAAATATGCTGATGGAGACTTTCATGTCATCATACTTCAAATATATCCTTCTGATCTGTAAAGAACTCTTTGCATATGTGAGTGTGTTGGGTCAGCTTGATAAGAAGCCAGAATTCAGCTTTTCTTTGACACTTATTTTATAAAAGACTGTCTGTTTTACATAAGAACAACATCTATCTGATACATCTCTTTAAGAGCAAGGAACTGCCAAATGACTAAAAAAAACAAGTTATTCAATCAAGTGTTTGAGGGATGTTTTTAAATTTCAGTTTTCTCTTTTTAGTTAAAAGTTTTAAGCGTTTTAGGAAACACTTAAAACCCAGTTAAGTTTAAAGAAGAAAAATTAGTGACCAGAAAAAGTAAAAAAAAGACTTTTTTTCCTTATTTGTTTCCTCAAACTAATCTTAATCTAATAACAGTGAAAATGTTGTTTAATGTCTGTTTAAAACCTGTTTCTGATTTTGTATCAGGCCACACATTAAGTTTGCCACTGTATAATAAAATTATAATACAGTTTGCCCCAAGGACCATTGAGTCTTTTTGTTTATAACTTTGGAATAAGATTTTATTATATTTCAATGTTTAATTAATATTTCTGTGCATTTTTGTGTTTATTTTTTAATTTTTTTAATATTTTTAATTATTTCTGTTCTTGCGTGGGTTACAATATAGCACAGCTCGCCATGCACATGACTCCGTTCTTCTGCAGGATATTCCCAGAATCACACTTCCTTTACTACTGTTGTTGTCATAGAGTTTAGGAAGTTAGTGAAAACAAGACAAAAATAGCTTTTTCTAATTTCTGATTATTAAATCTTTATATTTTCAAACTACGTCTAAATAGTTATTTTTAACCCTTGGACTCTTCCTTTGGAAATAATTCCTTTTTTCTGTTTGTATAAATACACAATTTGAAAGCTGGGAAATTAGACTCATGGCCATTGCCGGACAAAGTATGTTTATTCAAGATAAACAAAACATTCAGAGAAGAGGGAAAAGTGGAGAAAAAAAATTGAAACATGCAGCTTAGACTGAAGGAGCTGATTCCACAAAATGCTTTAAAGGATGCCTTAAATTTATGGTCAAATATTAAAAATAGAGAGTAAATCCTTAGTCTTGGTTTTGGATTGATGATTTTTTTTGTGTGTGTTTATTGTGTGGTAATTTTTTTTACTTAATTAAAAAAAACATTAAATTGCAATGTGTTTGTTTTTTTAGTGTTTGCAGTAGTTGTAATTTCTGTTGGGCTGCTCCTGCCGGTATTTATTATTTTATTTAACCAGGAACCAGAAACGTCCCTATGAGATTAAAAAGATCTTTTTCAAGAGAAAATAACAAATATATAGCACAACAAAAATAAAACAAGTCTCATGTGCTCTAACTCTGACTTTAAATTAATTCAACTGAATCAAATCTTTTCATTTCCATCCTTTTGTAATATGTTCCATGTAGAAAGAGAAGAGCCTTTTTTCAGGGCAGATAAAGGAACAGAAAGCAAAAGTGATAATTTGAGAATAAACACTTTTCACAGAGATTAAATTACAAATATACGAGGGTAATAGCCCAAACAAGGTTTTGTAAATAAACATGTACCAGGGAGACTAAGTTCTGGTGAACAAAAAAAGCCCATTGCACTCAAGAATACAGTTCACAGTTATGGGTCAATGCATCTTAACATCAAACACATCCATCCATCCCTTTTCTACCGCTTATTCGACAAACGGGGTAGCAGAGGGGCTGGAGCTAATCCCAGCTGTCATTGGGCAAGAGGCGGGGTCCTGTCACTCAAATAATGTGCAAACCAGGAAACTACATTATCTGACAGACCAAAGCTGAGAATTTTATGCTTTAAAACTGTGTGGTCCACCGTGTCAAACACTTTTGACAAATCAATAAAAAGTGCAGCACAGTTCTGCTTTATATCAAGAGCAACAAGTTGATTACTTTTGTAGCAGCAATTATGGTACTGTGCTTTTTTTTAAGCCAGATAGCAGCTTAGAAAGTAGTTTATGTGGGTGTAGAAACTATACGTTGATCAAACATAAGTCACACACAAAGGTTTCTTGAATCTTAGATAGAACAGATACATTTGAAATTAGCCTATAGTTAGATAAAATTGCTGGATCGCCTCATTTTAATAGAGTAACAACAAATGCTGACTGACAAACTGAAATCATTCATTTGTTTGCAGTAGAAAAAAATATATACTATATATTTTTCTGCCATAAATCATACCTGGTACTAGCCCCAAAACGCCATATCATAGGTTTTAGCCTAGGGAGCACGGACCAAGTTCAAAGCATTGCTGCCAGAATGGTTTTGACTCCAAATAGATTAATGCAGTCAGGAATGAAATAGGTGACACGGGAAAGATGTGTGGTGCTTTTCTATTTAGCCTGTTTACGACTTTAGATACTCCACATTGTTTCAGTAAGACGATTGCACTGTCAGTTTAACTTAGCATTTATTATCCTATTATTGAACTCATAGGTTGTTACTTTACCTCTAGAATCTCATTTGGCTCATGGGTTATTTACTAGCAGTGGTGGTCACTGTTGGGAAATGGGCATACTATTGCACATGTTTAGAATATCCATAGCACATGTTGAAAGCAGAGCAGAACACATGGTTCACTGATCAGTTTGAAGCAAGTTAGGATTTTTTTTAGGATTTTTTTGTTGGGTTTAAAGGTTTTGCCAATAAAGTAATAGGTAACAGATTATTCATAATCTATAAATACCTAAAATAAAATTAGATGCATTGAGGTAGACATTAACCAAGATTATGAAAATGTTTTTTTTCTGTCTAGTGACAAATGCACAACTAAGCCTTTTTAGTGACATGAGTGATCCGCTGTCTCATCACTGGTGTCATTCAGTTTGCTGCATACTCTGCATGCCATATTTGTCTCATCATAAGACCTCTAAATATAGAATGAGACATATTCGGTCCACAACTGCTTGATTGCCCCATTTATTTCTGGGGGCAGATATTTCAAATGCCAGTCTACCGAGATGCCCCACTTCCAACACACACATAAAGACACACTCACCAACACCATTTTTAAATATGCACAATTGCCAGATAGAATATAAATCCACGGTTAAGAAAGTCTCTGCCTAAGTGTACATTTTATATTATATCTAATTATAAAATTAAGTGGGGTATGTTACTAGTATGTATAGTACAGCTGACTTTCAGTTGTTAAAATATGAAGTTATTTTAAGTGCAGAGGTGCAAAGGTCTATTGGATTCCTAGCATTTTATCTTCTTTGCTAACATTTTTTCTCCAAATGAATTGCATTTTTGGGGCCTGAACATGCTCAAAAAGTCACCAAATATAGCAACCAAATATGCTGAGCACTGAGCAGATTGACATGACCCTTTTCTGTCAAGGCCTTAGCCTTGCCTCCTTTCAACAAGAAGTGATTTTTCACACAGTGAACGGTCCATCTCCAAACACTTAACACTGCTTTAGAACATGTCAAACCCATTCATGATGGAGTAGTAAAAAAACTTGAGTACATATGCCAAACATAACCATGGCAAGTGATGACACAACACCATGAAAGAGAAAATACCAGTAACTAAGCCATAACAATTTTAATCTCCACAAAACATGGCACATGTGGAAACAGTCATGCTTTGAATTCTGCTGAATTAAAAATAAATAAATAATCGCTCCCGCCAACTGCATTAACCCACATGGATACAATTCAGCACAATTATAAAACATGGCATTAAAAAAAACTAAAAATTTATGAACTTATGTGTTTAAACATACAGGAAATAGGCTATTTTTTGTATATTTCTTTACTATTTTTACTGCACATTTAATAAACTCCTCCTATGAATTTGATAAGGTCAATCTTAAATCTGGCTTGGATACTCCAGAGGCATGTGTGATCAAAAGTTGTGTTATGTCTTCTAATACAAGAAATTGTTTAGGAGGGTCGAAGCCTGAAAATTTGATATTTTGCCATCAAGCAGAAATTATAATAGCTCTCACACAAAGTAACAAACTATACTAAACTTAGCTTGTCTCATCCCAGCTCATCACATCCTCACATCAGGAATGTTGTCATCTTTGAAGCCCCGCCCCCTGGCAACAGGAAGAGACTAATTTTTAACCAAAATGACTTAAATGACCTGATGAGTGAGGCATGGAAGGGAAGGTTGCTATGAGATGCTGTGGTGTCATAGGCCGAGCGGCGTCGTAGGTACAAATGCCTTTAACGCTTTCAGCTTCATTTTCCTTGAAACTGAAGTAGCTAATCCTGGTTCTTATAGTTTAATCTAATGTTTTTATTTCCTATGTGTTGTGTTTTACATTTTTAAATTATGGTTCTTGTTTTTCTATGTTTTAATGTCTTTGTAAATCACTTTGAATCACCTTGTGTTGGATTATGCAACTGAAGCACAAACCTGAGATGCACAAAGGCATCACAGCCTTGACCACTTCAAAATAAAGAGAACAAAGAACCACCAACAGAGCCTTGTCACCCCGATTGAGATTTAGACCTTTTTCTGGAAATAGATAAACTTAACAGCAGGAAATCATCAGTGCAATGCTTCGTCATTTGCGATTTTATGACAGAGCAATTTAACGGAATCCATTTCTTACTAATATGGGAATAATTTAAAGCTAATGGTTTAGCCGAGTAAACCAGATACACAGCACCATCTCATTAATATGATTTTAAGTAATCATAGCAGTAGGATAAAACCAGCAGAATCATTTTGTGAGGGGAGGTTTTTTGTTTGACACTGGGAAACTTGTCTGGATGGAGATAAAATATAGATCCAGAAGAATATAAAGCAGTCCCAATAAAGAGAGCTCAGAATGTCAGACCAGGATGAAGATGTACATTTTTTCAAGACAACAACGTGAGGTATGCCACCAAAAACACAATGTGTCAGCTAAGTCAACTGAGTCAGAGCGCTTAAAGAATACAAGAACTCTCTAAAGTAACATAAGGTAAACCTGCTGAATCACAAGAAAAAAAAAGTCTGTTATTTAGGTACAAAAATCCATCCCAACTATCTGCTGCTATCTGCTATCAGTAGCTTAAGCAGAGAAGCCCAGACTTCTCTTTACCCAACCACATTTGCTAACTCATCAGGGTAAATCCTGTGACATTTCCAGACCTCTTGAGATGTAATTTCTATAACATGTCCTCGATCTCCAATGAAGGCCTGTCTCTTGTGGAGGAGCAGCAGCTCTACTCTAAGCCTCTAGATGACTGAGATTCTCACCAAATCTCTAAGGGAGAGCCCGGCCAGCCTGCAGAAGAAACTCATTTCAGCCACCTGTATTGCAATCTCTTTTTTTTTCTTTTTTTTTTTTAAATCTGATGAAGTCAACAGAACCACATCATCTACTACAGAGCAGAAAGAACCCAACACCGAGGTCACCAAACTGGATCTCCTCAACACCTCGGCTGTGCAGAAAAATTCTGTCCATAAAAGTTATGAACAGAATAAATGACAGAGTAGCCTTGGCAGAGTCAACCCTCTCTGGAAATGCATCTGACTTTGATAATTAGATTAAATAATTCTGTATTTATTTTTAAAAGAAGCAAATAAAATTGTTATGTTTGTTTAAAAGCAGACTGGTTGGATAAAATAAATATTTATGCATATTTAAACACCTAAACATAAATTTACCAGAAGTTTTCATGCATACTTGATCTATCTTTATTTAACTGGTATAATTATCTGCTTCATTTCAAAGCCAAGAAAAATAAATTTCAGCTTGTTTGGAGGAAGATCCTCTGAAAGTTATATAAATGTAACCAAACCTGACCAGATAAGTGTCACTTCTTGCTTTTCACATGAATATATGTTTGTCTGAGATGCATACTTGTACAAGTTACATGTTTAATATGAGCTGCTAACTGAGAATGTTTTTTTCACCTCCTGACAGGAACAACAAAGAGGTGCCTCTAGAGTCAAGGAAGAGAAGCAAAAGAACAAAAAGGCCAAAGACATGGTGGATAATTTTGAGACAAAAAAGCAAACCAAAAGTCAGAGAAGACAGAAGAGTCGTGCAGCAAGACAGAGGTTGTAATAAAAATTCTGCTGGAAATTCACTGCTCAAACTAACTGTTGCTGCAGGTGTTTATGTATCTTTCCTGGTTCAGGAGGAACAGTAAAAATCTCTGTAGACATGTGGGTAGAGCGTCTCATTAACGACATCCTCAACCCCACAACCAATGACCACACCTCCTCTAAAAAGAACTAAAGTCTTTAATAACTTTTTCCCCACATTTAGTCAGAATATCAGTTTCATCCACTGAAGTCTTTGTCTCTTTTCAGGCTGCATAATTTGACAGACAGGAGAGTGAAAAAACTCTAAACACCCTGGAAGCTTTCATCTTTAAGATGACGGTAAGCAGCAAAAGCTCACCGTGACTTCTACAGCTGTTCAAGATGAAGAAATCTAGATTAATTGCCCACTTGATAAATGGTCTTGTTCTACACTTCAGTGTATTCTAAAGTGCTTCAACACTATTCAACACATTCATTCATTTGCTCACACATTCACACACTGGTGCCACAGCACTGGGAGCAACTGGTAGTTTGGTGTCTTTCTTAAGAACACTTTGACATGTGGATGCTGGAGCCAGGACTTGAACCACTAACTTGCTGGTTGGGAAATTACCCGCCCTACATGCGCCACAGCCACCCCAGCCGGAGGTGTTAGAAACATTCCTTGGAGATTTTGCTCCATTTTGACGTAAAGTATCACACAGTTGATGCACATCAATGATGACGGTCTCACATTCCACCATCCCAAAAAGTCTGTGTCAATTGTTTCCTCTGTTTCCTGTTCTGAGCTACAGGAGGGAAACCCAGTTTGGTCTTCTCCTGCTGTAGAACATCTGCTTCGTGGTTAGACATGGTTAACAACAAATATAACATAACAAACATAACATGACAAATACAAAGTACAAATACAAAAATGGGAAAAGAGTTCGAGCAAATAGGAGGGCTGTTGGTGAAAGGGTAGCTGATTGACTCAGACAGGAAGTACAGGCAGGTCAAACTCTGACCTTAGCTATATGCTAACTGAGCTAACTCAGATCTTACTGGAGCTAACTGGCTGATGGAGAGAGGTGGCCTACAGTTAAGGCGTGCTGTGTAAAAAAATCTTGCTTGTGCTACACTCTTCCTTGTTGCTGCACATATTAGATACCTGCCAATCAAAAGGGACACACTCCTAATTATGCAGATTTCAAAGATTAAATGACATCTAAAAGAATGCGTTATTTTAAATTATCTACAGCGATGAACCAGAGCCTAAAGCAAAGGTCCTTGAGGGTTTCATGGTATGTTCCAACACACAACATTCATTTGAACACAGTTTATTGGAGCAGGAAGATATCCAGGTTGACGGGCAAGCTTCCACACCCCTGACCAAAAAGGTTGTCACATCAGTCCTCACGCCATGTTCACACTGCAGCTCAAATCCAATTTATTTTGCATGCTGATGCATATAGTTTCAATGTGATCTCCATCATGTTGAAATGTGAAAGGCACGTGATCTTACAGTGACATTCATTAGAGGATAAATAAACACTTTCTCTGTATTTCCAGAGTGTTCTGTGATGCCAGTGTGAAAGTTTCAATTCACAGTTTATTTATTACGTTTGGAAGTACAAACCACAACACTTGCTGTGTGAATAGCAACATTTATTATGTACACTGAGACACTGTCTCACACACACACACAGAGGCAAAAGAAAACACCTGAAGAACAAAATTAAGCAAAACTCAAAAATAATTAGATATCCAGAACTTAATAAATTGTATTAAAAATATTAAGATAAATAAATAAATTGGATGACATGTAAAAAGCTAGGCTAAAAAAAGTGGATCAGTCTGCGGCCTTGAGGTTCTCTAGCTAAAGGAAAGGGATAGAGGTGAAAAATGAATAGATTTAAGAAAATAAGGTCAGCATTACGATGTCATAGTTGGACTGACGACAGAATTCTGACCTCAGCCCGAGGAGGAAACTCCTCCACAATCTTAGAAAAAAAGATTAAATTTCTTTCCACTTTATTTCAAGGACAGAATTCCTGAGCGTCTGATGTGAGATTTTGGTCTTACAGATGTACTTTGAGCTTGTTCTTTTATTAACATCAGATTTTGCAGGAAAGAACACAAAAAACACAGAAGCTGTGGAATATCAGCAGGCTGGCTCTGTCTTATGGAAGTGCTTCTGTAAAATAAATCAAATTTAATGCAATAACATTTAATTTTCATTCCATTAATTAATAGTAGATCATCCAAACTGCATTTCATTTTTACCAGCAACCCTGCTTGTTTTGTGACACAACCAAAAAGAAAACTAGAAAGAGCATGGCTTTTCATTTTCATACGCATTCATCAAAGAGTGTAACACAAATCAGTTTGAAGTCACAATCCCAAGTGGCGAAGGAGAGTGACATTTGTGGCCAGTGTAGAGATTCTAATGTGTAATATATTGCAATGTCATCAAGCTTTATTTGGATGATTATGTAACATAACAAAAATGTCAAAGTCACAAAAATGTTTGCACGTCACAAAGCATCCACCATCTTTTTAGTCCCATAACAGGATCTCTGAACAGGAACTCAGGAGCAACTAAAACTATACAACAAGGCTAAACACAACTAATACCAACCAATGAAAACTAATCAACAAGTAATGCCAACAGAAACCAGGAGTTATATATACTAAAATAGAAACAACAAGACACAGGGGGAATGAATAATATAACTGAAACCAATTATAGGAAATACAGCGAGACAAGTCAGTCAGTGTACTAACACTATTTTGTGCACTATGTTCAAGTGCAGTGACTTTTAAGCAAAAAAGTCAGTGCATTGAAAGTACCCATATGCTGCCCTAAAATTGGCCAAAATCTAATGTGAACCGATGGACACTTCACACACTAAACCGGCGCCATCTTGCTGATGTTGTGAAAAAGGAAGTGCTGGACTTTTTAAATAATCGTGGCAAACAATACTGCGGTGGAGGTTATTTCTTTAAGGTTCTAATGTATACCATATGGCATATCGTAATATTTGGTTGGAGAGCGCAGTGAAACCCTCTCCTCTGGCTGAAAGCACATCCTTGTCAGTAACAACAATAAGTAATAAGATTAATGTGTAATAGGTAATAGGAAACAAAGCTGTATGATGTATGTGGCTGACGAATCAACACACAAAGTGTGCAAACTTTGAATTGGGACACACTTACATATCAAAACAAGGCTCATGAGACTTCTGTGTCACGGGCTTGACACTGCTCAAGAAAGACAGGCTCAAGCATAACATCCCAACCCTGCCATTGACTTATTTCCTCAATCTAGGTACCATAAGGTCAAACAACTGAGGCAAGTCAAAGACTTGTGACATATTTCTTTTCTGCATCCCCTCATCTCCTCCATCAGTACACATGCAAATAACAATGATGACGCAATATTGATTGCAATAGGTTCCCAGTTTCGCCTAGGATCTACAACTGAATATTATGATGCATGAGCGAAAGAGCTCAAACTTTGCCCTGTAATTACAAAGTAAACTCATACGGGAAAGGCAGCCGTATCTGACATCTCGAGTGTCCTGCTCAAACGCCCTTAAGCGACATGTTGGAATTAAACCAACTCCATAGAGAAACTTGATGTGCCCCTAAAGCTGCAGCTGAACTGTAGGCATCCTTCAGAATTGGAGATAAAAAGTAAGCAGGAAATGCAGGGTTTAGATCTGCATGCCACAATGGAATATTTTTTCCTGCAGCTGGCAGCTCTACACTGTGCATCTATTCCCTGTAATCCTATCTTGGATGTTATCTGCGATGCAGCTCATTGCCCTAAATTAAGCTGCAAACTTACTCTTGGGGCTCATCACAGATGACCCTAAAACTTCAAGAGGCATAACCGGATTTTAAGCTGTTTTAAAACCAAAATACTTTCAAACGGAGAATTTTACTGGTAATGGTATCTCATCGCATGTACAACTTTTTTTAAAGTGGCTTTTAAACATTATTAACATGGAGTGTCACCCCCCACAGTTCAGTTGTTTAAGCTGGTTGCCTTCTTACTTGACAAAGTGCCTTATTTGTTTAGTAGTTTTAGATTGGAAACTACATTTTAGAGTAAACTGTGTCAGATTTCCCACATTATTATTACCGATCTTCAGTTAATCTCAAATGTTTGGGTAACAAGAACCACAGTGACTGCCCCAGAAAAAAAAAAAAAAAAGCTGATCAGTTACTCAAAATCTTTAAATAAAGCTGAAGGGTAAATAAAGCAGAGTTTGGATAATGAGAGAATCTAGGAAAAGATGTAAATACTGAAAAACTATAGCCTAAGTGGTGGAAGTTGTTTTAACTAAAAAATGTGTGGAAGTGTAGACAATAAGTGAGCAAGAAGGCCTCTCATTTTAAATAGATCCCATGAAGCTGTAGTAAATTGTCAGATGCATTTTTAAACAGAAAGATAATGAGAGAAAAATTTTGTTGCAACATGCAAAAAGGTTATTTCTTAGAAATTTACAATAGCTTTTTCTCAACACGAGTTCAAGGTGTGTTATGCAGCATTTTGGTGAAAAAGACAAGCATTGGCATGACTTGATCCTATTCATGTTGACATTTTTTCTAATTATCTTCTTAAGCCCTTATCAGCACAAGGAAGGCCTTTTCTAAAGAGTTAGAACAAACATGCTAAGACATTTTGTTGTGTCTTGTGTCTTTTGTTGAAAGAAACCACAAATGGGAATCTTTTTTTATTCAGATTTTATCCCAACTGTGAAGCACTCTAAAGGTGACCACCCAGGTGATGTCTTGTAATAACTTCTCTACACTATGAACATAAAGGCGGTATTATGTTTCAAAGGCTTCCACTGGGTTGAAAGCAGCATATTCTTGTATATCTTATAGAAGAATAAAATGTACTTTGATTGAATCACTTCAGGTATTGAATCTAAATTCCCCTAAATTCCCCCAAAAGAGTATCTGAAAAAGTATGTGTTCCAGTTTTTCTGCATTGTTGAAAAGATTAGAAGTCAAGTTCTAACTTCAGTTTATTATGAGTCATCAGAAAAAGTATGTTGAGACTTGACATTATGTTGTGTTTATGTTCCACTGTATGCAAGCTGTTCTGCAAATCTTTCCTGCTCTGTGTAGGGTTTCAATAGATAATTTTCAAACAAAGGCATAAGTATTTTGGTGTCTTTTATCAATGTCAAACAAGTCTGAAATAAAGATTTTTTTTTAAATGCTCAGTTAACAAAACATATAAATAGGTGGACATTATTAAAGACTTTTAATCTATTTAAAAAAAAATCCCAATTTTACAGATCATCTGACAAAATCCCAAACCATATAGTTTGTTTTAGGTATTTGTGGTAAGTTCAACCTGTTTAATTGAAGAAAAACACATACAAACACACAGCCGGAGCTAATAGGATGTAAATTTTTCATCCATTATACCACTTGTAAACACTGAAAACAGTTAGAACAGAAAAAGCATGTTTTTGCAACAGGGGAGACATCTCCAGCTTATGAGCTATACCTAGGAGTGTTAGAGTCACTGCTTTTGTTGCTACTCATAATTTAAACAGGAATAAAAAAAAGACCTAATTTGTCATCACACAGGATTGTGTGTCATGAGCTTATGCAGACTGTGTTTAATGCAGAAAATATGAAGCTACATCTAAGAGCTCATTAGCTTAGCTTATTTTACATAAATAAAACCCTGTAAAAAGAAAAATCACCTTTTTATGATTTTTTACTTTTTTATTTTTTTGCAAAGAATTAAAATATCTAGTGAAGTGTACTGAAACCTGATCACATGACTGAGGTTGTGTCCCTGCTCGAGTGAGTTGCTGATTTTATCTGCATCTCTGACACATGCCAGCTATCACACACTCAGTATGAGAGTATCTCATCCCTCACAAGCATTCAAAACTGATATTTTGTGGTAACCAAAACTCTTTAGACATCAAAATAGAAGGCTGACAGGAATTTTTAATCATGACAGAGCGGCACTATGTTGGACAAGTAAGGTTTTCAGAGCAATTCTGATGAAAGTGAGAAATCTTCTGTAAATGCTCATTGGTTCATTATTGTGTCAGAGCTAGAGCTGTTAGCAGGAATCATTAACCTATCAAAGTTGTACCAGTGGCAGTACAACATCCTCACCACTCTAGGAGTGTGTAAAATTTGTGCACGTGAGCTTATATATTAATGCACTTTGGAGTTCAAATTTTTTCTCCCTTTCCTAAAATATTTTTACCACATTCATAAAAACACTTGATCAGACTGATGACTTGTCTTTATGCACCTGGTCTCTAAAAGGCTCTCTATATATATATAGGCTATATATATATATATATATATACTTTAATATATTGCTTTGAGTGTGGAGTAGCATTATGAGTGTACTGTAGCAAGTAAGTGAGCAAAAGTGAGCAAAAGTGAAAGTGTACCAAAGACAAATCCCTTCCAACTCCTCCCACTAAAGTTGGACATCATGCTTTGCCTTGTTGATATCTTCACTTGCAAAAAGGTTGCTCAGCTGGAAAACCATCATTATTGGGACAGTCAACAAGATTCACAGAGAAATCCCACCTACAGCTTGAGAGAGAAACTGCACTGAGTTCAGCACTCAGCTCTTTACAACAACTGACACCACACTGACAGCGTACACACCCAGCCGGAAGAAGACGGTCTACGTCATGAGCACCATGCACGGCCGCAAAAGAAAGCCAATCACAATACAGTAACCCAGTATAATGCATCCAAATGGGGTGTGGATACTATGGACAAGATGGTGCAGGAATACAGTGTACAGGCAGGTTTGTTTTTAAATACAGTTTTCTCATTGTTTTTAGATCCTGTTTTCCTGGGTTGTATGACCTGGAAACCTAAATTATGTAAAATAAACAAATACTTGAACTCAGTTAAAAAAAAATTCTACTAAGTCTGGATCAACAAATAATCAATTTCTATACACTTTATATAATTTTAGTTGTAATGTGTCACTTGTTCCGGGGGTTTATTATATAATTAAAACATTGTTTTAAATGAGAACAGCTCCCCTCAACAAGGTATAAGTCCTATTATTGGCAAATTAATCTATAATCATGTCACAATCATGTCTGCAGTGGATTTTTCAAACATGATCAAGTATTAATGTTCAGCTCAATGCTGCATGCGTTTTCTTTGATGGTTGAGTGGTGCTTGACTACATACACAATGAGACCATGAGTACGTGAGCAATTAAAATATGCAATAGTCCTCTTGATCAGACCAATGGGATTACTAATCCATTAATAAAAAAAAAGCAGTAAAACATGGCACAAGAGCTATTTGTCAAGTTGTAGTCTGACTAAATGGGACAGTCTTATTTCTTAAGCCTTTCATCCATTTTCTACTATTTTATTTTAGTCCCTAACGGGGTCATGGGGGGGCTGGAGCCTGTCCCAGCTGTTAACAGGCGAGAGGTGGGGTACACACTGGACAGGTCGCCAGTCCATCGCAGGGCTTCTTTAGCCTGTACACCAACAAAACAGCCCACTGTTTGACTTGGTTGAGGCAGATGCTGCTATGAAACTCTATCATTTGGTCACCTTCACTTCTCAGCCTTTACTCCAGTATCTGAGCACTAAAAATGTCAAAACTTCTCAAGCTGGAGAAAATTAGCAAAAGCGATGCAAGGCTTGTGCACATGATGTCAAAATAAAGGATGCAAATTGTATGTTTTGGCACATGTGTAGTCCTTTTCTCAGGCTCTGGTAAATATCTTGTAGCATCAGTTGAGAACATATATCTCCCACCACTACAGAACTGAAGTAAAAGGTGATGGCTTGGTTTTCTTAAATGTGCAGGTAAACAGAAAGCACTGACCAATGGAGTTGTGGTTAAAACATATTCAGCAGAGGACTGATCTGCAAAGCTAATGTCAAGACAGCAAAAAACTGAGTTAAAGATGGTGTAAACTTTACTTGAGGCCCATAAGACATCATCAAGACATCATTCTTCTTATGTTGTGAAAGAGTGAACATCTGGCATTTGGTCTCAGGTGGAGCTTGTTCAGCCTAATGTGATTGGAGTTTGCAGTGTTTTGTTGTTTTACACACAGACAGTGTGTTTATTTACACTCACTGATATAACTGCGTCCCCTGCTTGGTTCAGCAAAATGGAGGACCCTCAGTTACTCTGCCCCCAAGCTCTGTGCCACCAGATACTGTATGTGAAAATCCTAAAGTCCGGCCATCTTCAAATGCTCAAAACTTACCTGTTAAAAATGTCTACTCATTGTGAACTGTTTTTTGCTAATTTACCCAGTAATTCATCCATTCTTCTTTTGTTTTATTTATGTTCTCTTGGCTATTTTTTTTGTTATTTATATTATTTCTGCTTAAATTTTACTTGTTAGTTTTACTTTTGTAAAGTGTCATTGAGAGTTTAGAAAAATGTAATATTTATCTTCATCATTAAAAAGAAAAGTCTTTTTCTGAATGGTGTGGTTAACAAATTGCTTGTGGTACCGTTGATGTAAAATAAATAATCTTATTTTTATATATATTGTACTAGCATGTTAACTTGTAAGCGTTGTCATATTGGCCTGTTTGTTCATCTTAAATCTGCTGAGGATGATAATGAATTTTTATCTTTACAAATTTTCCCCCATTTCATTTGCAAAACAATCAGCATTTAAAAGTTTGTTCTTTATGCAATTTTTTTTCTTAAAGCAAAGTTCAGTAAAATTGATCATTGATAAGGGGAAACAATGCATAAAATTAGGCAAACATTTTTAGAGATTTCCAAGTTAATTTACGTGTAGACTCTAAAAGTTTGAAGGATATTTTCTAGAATAGTACAATTTGATAGTCTTGTGCATGATAACCCCTTTATTCTTTTAACATGTGGAAAATATTCATAAAAGACAAGTAATTCCTGGGATCTCTGAAAGTTCATCCGGTCCTGGCAGACACCCAACATGCCTTCCCAGACTTCTTTTTACTCCTTTTTATTTTCTTTTAGTATGACACAATTGCTGAGCTTTTAAAGTTATCTTTGGAGTAAGCAAGGCTAGTCATTTCCTGCTTTCAAATGTTGGGAAATGGATTCAAGCAACAGTCAGCATAGCTATAAAATATTCTTTTATTATTCTAGCTTTCATGTTTATGTCTCTCCTGACAGACTGCAAATCATTGTTTATAAAAGCTTGTTTGTCTATTTGCAGTGCTGCTCGTGACCTTTGGAGCAGAGCACACAGTATGTACAGCAATTTAATTTTACTGAGTTGGACTGAATATGGCTGGGGGGCTGAAAGGTCAGTAGTGGTCTGACTCTAAATGCCTAACTGTGTCTGCATCTCTTTTTACAACTTTCCAGGTCAAGGTCATCCTTTGTCTTTGTATGTTTTTGTGTGAGAAAAAGCTTACACATGTGAAAAGTTCCGGTGTGGGGCAGGCTGAGAATGGAAGGGGGTCTTTCTAACACAACACAAAAACATGGAACCTACTGACGCATTAATGAGAGTGCATAGAGGTTAAAACAACTGACCAATGGATGCATGGCAGGAACAAGAGAAAATGACCCATGAAGTCTGGTCCATTCTCAGAGCCCAAACCAAACTGCTTACACCAGGATGAGTCAAAAGGGACTCTGCCTCAGATGTCTGAACTAGACACAATTTATGACTCCTTCAAACCAGTCAACATTCAGCTTGTATCCAATAGGAGCTATTTCATATAGTGGCATTGTCAGCTTAGATAGAGTAATGTCCTAATAACCCAGGTTTCTACAAACCAATATCACCAATTTAACATATAGTTTTATTCAGGATTTTCAATTCTAATTTCCACAATTAATGAAAAAATAAAGTAAAAAAAGAAATAAATACAAAACATGAGCTTGCCAATAACTATACAATTATCTGTAGTGAAATTTAATTTTTGCTTTTCTTAAATTTTCTTTGTTTATCTAAATCAATGTGTCCAACTTATAGAATGAAGAGACTTAACTGAAAGCACACAATTAAATAATTGTGAAATCTAAAATGTTTGCAAAATATTGTAATGTAAAAAAAAAATAAAAAGTGCAGAAATTTAAACCAGGGTGCACAATACGTGTTTGTGTAAGCACAGGTACATTCAATTCCTATCCTGCATTTGTGTGGCAAACAAAATATCATTGTTGCAGCTAGAGGGTCTAAGGAAGCACAAGTTATAAAGGCAGCAAACTCTTCACATAATCAAAACAGCCTGTTGGCCTCTGGGAAGACAATGAATGAAACCAAAGAGCATTAACCTCTGCTGTTTTCCTCTGTGAAAAAAGGTAGAAGCATCTGAATCTTAATTTATTGATTTTTTTTAATTATCCAACACAAATAACGTTTTCCTTCATGACATATTGATTCCTTTTTTTCCAAGGTAATTTTGGCCAGTAGGCATACTATACAATCAAAAAATGTGTTTCACCTGTAGGCAAGATCTGAATTTTCTTAAAAAATGTTAAAAAAAAACTCAATACTGACTTGGGAAGGGGTTAATACTCTCAGTTCATGCTAACATATTAAGATAAATATTTAGGGTTCCTGTGAACTTTGGGAGTCCAATTGTTTTAAATGGAATTCCTGTGTTTTCTTGAAAAATAATAATAAAAGAAAATCTGTTTACTCTTTCTAGTTAGCACTCCCTATTTAAAATGCTGATATAGTATATGATCAAACACCTATTGGTGGCACCCAGTGCATAAAAAGATTATGCTTAGTGCAAAATGCATGGTGTACAAACATGAAAGTACATCGACTTGAATTTTTTTAATGTCTTAGGTTGGGTATTCTTGACCACAACAGAAACAAAACAGCAAACACCTCACTGTGCATGTGTATGATTTGGTCACCTAACTTGTATGAATTTCATCAAACATCCATTGTGACAATTTTTATCCTGTGATTATCGATATAGGTAAGGAGGACCTTGGCTCGAATTTCAATAACATCAATCAGCTTGTCGATGCCCAGTCTGCCACCCTGGCTTTCCCAGTACATCTGATCCAGGAATAGAGACTGGAGAAGTTTCTCTCTCAGCTTCCTGCTCTTCAGCACAGATACGGCTTGCTCTGGAAACCTAAAAAGGCAAAAATGAGTTAGGTATAAAGCACCAGTATTACTAGTACTGAGATACTAAGTACCAATTTTGTCCATGTTAATTGGTCAGAGGATGACTTTAAAATTAAAATTATTAACTTAAACAGTTTTAGCAGGTAAAGCCGAAATGGTATATCAGCAGATACATGGTGCATGTCGCTTCTTCATGGGCAGCTGTACAAAAAACAATATTAGTAGACATTAGCTGATTAGGTAATAATAAGCTTTTTGTTCTAATTCATACAAATTAATTTAATTTAGATTTATTTTAGAAAGAAAAAGCAGTTTGTTATAGTTTTCATGATATTGTTTGACTTGGTGTCATTGTAACTAAAATTTAACCCTGCATTCAGGCTATTTCATAGAAATGTCAGAAGAGGGACACTAGTTTAGCCAAGGATCACAAGGATCAACACTAAGGAAGAAACAGCGTCCTTGCCAAACCACAGATTTCACTACTGGACCCCCCACCCAAGAGGAATAAATTACTGATTTATTCATCAAAAAAAGGGATGAAATGAAAGCACTCTATCTGTAGTGTGGGAGAGAAACAGAAAAAAAAAACACGATGATGGTGAACACCTGCCTCCTGAAATATCAAAGCCAGATCCAAGATTTGCAAGAACTTATTGAGATTCTCTACTGAACTGGAATACATATCAGACTTTTCATTTATGTAAACATAATTTTAAAATGTCCTTAAGATGTATTTCTTGCATGATGGATGTTTTGTGATCTTACTCCTTGATTCCCTCCAGCAGCCTGAAGTCCAAGTTGTCCTCGTTGCGGTCAAAGTAACCCTTGTTGTTAGTGAACACCAGGTGTCTGGAGTCATAATCTCTGTGAAGGACGTTTGCCAGTTGTATGTTGTTTTGGTCGCCACAGGCAGCATGGTGACCTACTTCATTGCATCCATCTTCCTGGCGAGGTCTGAACCCACAACAGCTCGGATCCAGACGGTTGTGATTCTGGGGAGCATTTCACATTTCTTCAAAAAAATTATTGCCACAAGTGAGATTTTTGTTGTGTTTTTAAAGGTTATTACCCATGTTTCTCTTCTTTTTTCCAGCTCTTTCTTGCAGACAGCATAATTGTTTTATCACGGGACAAGGCAAAGAAAATAGAAATCATCTAAACTTCTCTTTCAACTTGATCCTTTCAGTATCAACTTGGCACTAGTGCTATTTCTTTATTCGACTGAAATCAACCTCTCCCTGACACCATCACAGTGCTGAAGAACATGATTGGACAGATAATTCTCTTAAGCAGATGGCATATCCTCTCAAAACAACACCTGCTGCATCCTTAGGGACTTGTGACAAAAACAATTCAATCAGAATTCTCATCCATTTTCGCACTTTATGCTCAATGATCTAATTTGAGAAGTACATTTCAGACATGGATTCAAAATAGAAGCATGAGGTATCTCCCATATCATTTATAAGTTTCAGAGGGGAGCTGTTTACCTTTATACATTTCAAAGAAACCAACAGACAGGAGTAACATTTAAGCTTTTCCATGGCTATCCATGAATCCATTTATACACACAACCCATCATGTTTCTGTCCCAGTTTAATTAAAGTCTGGGTTGTAAGGGGGTTTGGAGCCCTGTTGCTATCACACGAGAAGCAGGAGAAGCAGATTGCCGTTGTCAAGTCCACATAGAGTCCAAACTTAAACAACCTGCTAATCCAGGCAGTATTTATAAAAGACAACAGTTCTGTATCAACTCCATCATCTCTACCTCAAATCCTGCTTCAACTGAATGATGCTTAAAGCTGGATGTGACATATACTTGTTTTATATTAGTCAGGTTGTTATTACAGTTTAGTTTAACTTAAATAGAGGATAGTGACAGAACAATACAACATATCTGGTTTAGTTTATTTATTTATTCTTTTTTTCTGTTGTTTTTTTCTACTGTATTTGATATAATCTTGTCAACTTAAATTAGTGCTTCTTTACATGAAGATTTGTTTAACCATTTAGAATGACCAAGAGGTTTTGGAAAAGCATCATCTGTGGACGTGGATGGAGGCTGACAGTGGCACTGGGGAATGTGTTACACGATGATTGGCAAGAAAACATAAATCAATTCTAATGGTAAAATTGAAAATACTTTCAACAAAGCTGGATGTCTCTCGTGATGCAGATGGGCAAAGGCCAAATTAGAACGTTATTTTGATGCAGTCCAAATTTTCAATAACAATAAACAGTGTTTAAAAATAGGGTTAAACAATAGCATTTCTTTTAGTATTATGATCATTTCCTCAATAAGACTTTGTAAAATATACAGTTCTACAAGATATTTTGCAGCCCATGTGACAGGCCTGTTCTTTTTTATAGGAAAATATATTCTTCTATTATCTTTTTGCAAAGAAACATGAAATCAAACAGAGCTAACCTTCACAAAGCCCTTTTGTTTGCTGCAAAACAAAACTGTGGTCTCCATAATGAACATAGTAATTATAAAGACTTCCAAACTTTTCATTTGACAAATTTAGTTTAAAACTGAAAACAACAGTTTCCTTTTTCTTCCAAAAATATTGTGTGTGAGTGTGTAAGAGGGGGTCTGTTGTCTTTGCCATAATATGATCCACTGAGAAATACATTCTACATCCATTTATCTAGTAGACAGTATTTATGTAGTTTCTTAATTAACAGTATTTGGACAGTATTTGGGATAGATTTAGGACAAAAAACTGGATGAACGTTTTCATAAGTCACATGTAACACTGTTGGAATGAAATGGGGTGAAAAGATTGTCACAAGAGAAGGCTCAACCCAAAAGAATAAAATGCAGCTGCATTTATATATATATATATATATATATATTTTTTTTTTTTTTTTGTGGAATTTCTCTAATTACCCTGTGAATTCATGAATAAAGTTAGATTATATTTGTCAAACTGCCTTTCTTACCTGTAGCAGGAAGTCAAACATAGCTAGTTTGCTCCACTCATAGGGATGAACTGTGAAACAGCCAGAATCAGATCTTGGGTTGATGTTTTTATGCCAGCACATCTGTTTAAGAGAGCTCTGGTACTCCCCCCATGTTAATCTTACAGTGACCAGGCCTTCTGGATACAGTGATGAATCCCATGACACTACTGGGTAGGACTGGCCATCTAAAGAAAGAAAATAGGGATTATTTGGTCAAGTTGGAGTAACTTTTATCGTCAAAACTCAACTGGGTCATGGATGCACTTTTTATTCAATTTGACACAAGTATAACCTTAATGTTCTGCTCTGGGAAATGGAGCAGAATGATGCAGGGTAAAGTGAGCCAGAATGTTTCCCAAGATAACACTTGTATGTTTCTACATTGGCTTTTGGTTCACCAATGTTGTCATTTGGCTTACATGTTGTGTCAACAAATGACATAAAAAAGCACATACATAACATCTCCTGTAACGTTTTCTCTGATAAATGGCCCCAAAAAAAAAACAAAAAAAAAACAGCAGAGACAACCTCATCACCTCAGGCTGGAATAATCTCCATTTCCTGTTCTCTGCTCTGTAATTTTTCATGAGTATTATATGAAAACATATGCTGACATTAGCTGATGGTATGATGGTGATGCAATAAATGGGGCAAAAAGTGTGTGTGTATGCAGGGGGGGATTGGGGCCTTACTTATCATACTAAAACAGATCTATTTTGGAAAGTGTCACCATGCAATTCTCTGACGGTAAAAAATGTGAATGTTCCTATTTTATGTTGCAGTATTTGCCCTGAAGGTATTTTTCTGATTTTGAGAAACATCACATCTTTTATATGTTTTGTCTGGTTAAACAGCCCCGAAGCAGTCCAAAAGCTCAGTGACAGATATAAGCTCAGAGAGCGCAAACCTCCACCAAGCCACACAGTCCCCCCAGCTTATTGTGACACCCTAAAATATTAGTCCTACCTTTTGATTTATCTATTTCAATAATTCCCTTGACCATAAAAACATGCCCTCGGCAATTAAATATACATATAAGCTGAAAGCGGCTCTATCTCACAATAATAAGAAAAAACTTTTAAATATTCCTGGATTCAGATGGTGATCCAGATCACCTCCAAATATTAAACACCTGTTCCTCGTCCCAAATCACACATTTCCTAAAATGTTCATCAAAATCCCTCCATAACCTTTATAGTTACAAACAGACAAACTAACACACTAAACAGCGCAGACAAAAACATAACCTCCTTTGAAGCAGTAACAATCATTTAGACTAATTGTCCATGGCAATAAGTGGTTTAGGGGTTACCACAACTCAAAAAATATGTATATCATGTGATCAATATGAGCGAAGCAATGTGGTATGTTAGTGCATGGCATCAGATTATTGACTAGGATAGTATTACTTTTGTTTTTGGGTTTTTCCCATGTTTTTACAATGTTTTAAGTTTAAGAAATTAGTTCCAATCAGCTTAATAAAAAAAAAACAGCAAATCTGGCAAAAAGGTCATCAATTGCTCCAAAATATGGGCATATTTTTAAACAAACAGCTAGACAATACTAATAATACTAATACAATACAAAAAGTATTACTAATAATACTGATACTAATAATTAATAAACATTTTAAGAACTTTGACCTTGTACCCAATGACCTACCGTGCAAGAAGCTGAATTTTCTGTTTACTGCTGGCAAAGTCCTATTAAGCCCCAGCACCCTGTCCAAATGGAAAGCAAATATCTCCGTGTTATCCACGGGGTTGTGGATGATTCCACACTGCCCTCCGCATACATCTCTCCTTTTAGCATGCTTTTGCTTTGCTACAGGGGCACTAGTCTCACCCTCAAATATCAGAAGTGATGGGGCGTCTCGACGGAGGAGTTCTTTCATGCGCAAAACTTTGGCATCTGCAAGAAAGCGCATGCTTTTCAAATCATGTGCACTGAACCACGGCGGTGCCCTTTCACTGTAAATTCGGATTGAACTCATCTGCGAGTCTACAGTATTTAAAAACGAGTTAAGGATTACATTTGGTGAGTTATACACCATGTCGCCGGTTGCTTTCCAGGATGTGTCAGATGCAAAGTTATTTCGGCCTGTGTCCCGCTTTAAAAAGCGTAATTTGTTTTCTGTAGTTGATTGATTGATCCTCCTGGGTCTTTTACTTTTTTTCCTAAATTTTGGTCGGATTGTGCTTCGTATATGAGCAGATTTGAGACGCTTAGATTTTACTGTTATGTACACCACGTTGGATCGAGTCGGGACAACAACGTTAACAACTCTCTGCAAGTCAGCAGAGTCTGGAAGTGCGTCCTGAATGTCCAAATTATAATATCCATTCGTGTGCAGGTCCTTATCACTCCTTTCCCGGTGTTGCTGCGAGTGTCCAAGTTGTGAAGCCACGAAAAACAAATAGACCAGACATGTGATCGCAAATAAAACACTTCTTTTGGAACGAAAGCACCTCCGAAAGTTGCCTATTAGTTTTACAAGAATGCTGCACAGCCAGCGAATGCGAGACTTCCCCATTTGAGTTCATGTCAATAAAACAGCTGAGTGTCTTTTATTCCCATACAAAGCTCACTGGGGAGGAGCACACGGCTTTCAAATGTTTTTAGAAGGCAGGCTCTTTGACAGGGGGCACACATCTGCTCCGAGGATAGGCCTTTTTTTTATTGTATATATATATTAAATGCATTAACTTTGTAATTTACAACTAAATGGAGGACTTAAAAGACAAACATAGAATTGTAAAAATGTATTTTATTATAAAATACAAAGTTATCCAACTTTAAGGCTCGTAGAAAGTTATAGGCTACCAATACGCGCGTTTCAAGCGACATCTGGTGGTTAACTTCTCTCTTCAATGAACTGACAACATGATATGGTGGACATGTGAATTATGCCGTTCATAAATTCACAAAACAAAATAAAAACGAAGAACGAGCTTTAGTAAACAAATGTTTCCTCTTGGGTTTGAAAAATACTGACAAGCTGTTACAGCCTCAAAAGATTTTCTTATTCCACACATACAAGATAAATAACTGATGTAACAACCAACTGTGTTAGAAACCACCACTTAGCTTTTATTATTTGCCATGGGCATCCTCGCCTGGCTCTTCACGTGCCACGTGTACTGATTAGATAATTGGCAGCACCTGTTAGATCTCGTTTTTTCCCCTCTCAGTTCAGACGCACACTTCAATCTTCTGGCAATTTTATGTTTTATAGTTTTGTTTCACCATTTTGGGTCGGTGACAAGTGATTGGTGTTTCTTTTTTTCTTTTTTCCTATCATGCCCAAAGTAAACAGCTCACCTCTGGTTTTATTTATTGGGTCGTTATTGATACTGAGTCGCTATGACACTACAGGTAGGTTAACCCTTTTCTCCATTATTTTTTTTTCATTTAAAATAGTTTAGATTTTAACAATTCTCTTATTTAAAAAAAATAAAGCTGACAAAGAAGGACACTTAATCAAATGTTGAATAAATTCCCAGAGGCAAAAAAAAAAACAAAAAACCAAACTGAAGGGTTCACTATGAGAATGATAAAGTGATTGAAAAATGATATTAAAGGTAAGTATGGTGTAATGGTCTCACAGACACAAATGTAACTTTGCATTCAAATGGAAACCACCGTATAGCAGAAGTGTATGCAAGTAAGAAATTTCCACAATCCATTATAAAACCAGTCTCAATGGCATGCAGTATTCATTTTATCATACTGACCAGAGACTTGCAGAAATAGCAGCTTACCCTAATAATACAATTACTTCTGATGCATGCTACACCATGGCCGATGTGTGGGAAAAGTGGGGCAGAGGGAATGTGGTGGCTTTTGACTCTTTGACCATCTCCTACAGATGCATATGATGGAGGCGTCACTACTGAAAGTTACTCTGTGGAATCGCTTCACTTCAACAGCTCCAATAATGTGTCACATTTCGCCTATGGTTTAACTGCCAACCTCGTTGCTGTTCTTTTGTACGGCAGCAATTTTGTTCCCGTCAAAAGAATAGAGACGGGTGATGGTAAGCTTTCAGCTGTTGTTTGATTCTTGCATATCTCATTTGCTTGTCGAGAGGTGAAGTCTTTAATGCAGCAAGATTTCTGTGCTTTCTTTTTTTTTTTTTTTTTTTTAAGGTATGTTTTTTCAGTGGGTCACCTGTGCATCAATTTGGGTTGTATCTATGCTTGGAAACCTGTTGCTCCAGGCACCCACATTCTATCCTCTTGCAATGGTTGGAGGTGTGATCTGGGCTACAGGTATAGTCCTTTTTACAAACCAGTCACCATTAATCTGCCATTTGTCAGAGTGCAGATGGCTTAAAGCATCAAGTGGGAAGTTGTTTTGCGGCAGTCCATCCTCCAATTGCAACATAAATACATCTTAAAAATCTGTGTAAAGCTTTATCAATGTACATTGCATGAATATTTTCAGATAGCCGATTTATTTCTGTGGTTGCTAACGGTATAATGACAAACTGATTATGTGCCGGCCAGGGTGGAATGAATCTTCAACACTAAATTGACTGCAGGGAAACTCACTCAAATTGTTTGAAAGATCAATTTGGGTTGATTGCTGTAGCTCTCATGTTAAAACTGTTTATTGCACCCATGGTGTAATGAAATCTGTACACGGATAAATGGGGAGTTCATGATTTAACAGTTCTTGCTTTTTGCTGGTTCAGGGAATATTGCAATAGTTACCATTGTAAAAGCCATTGGTCTTAGTCTTGGAATCTTACTTTGGGGATCCTCCAGCATGTTGATGGGCTGGGCCAGTTCAAGGTGAGTCAGATTATAAGATCTATAATAAGATGTGTTTTTTTTTTTTTTTTTTTTTTTTTTTTTTTTTTTAAAACAGTATTTTTAATGGAAATGGTGCCAGTATAGTTAGTTTTTCTTATGAAATTATCAAGTTGGATGCAACTTTCTTTATCAGGTTTGGCTGGTTTGGGATTGATGCTCAGGATGTTTCCAGACCAGTATTAAATTATTGTGGAGCTGGGTTGTGTTTACTTAGGTAAGCAGTGCATTATAAAGTATGTTTAGACTTCTGCCATTTATGAGATGTGATTTTATGTTATGCATGTTTGCTTTGTGTTTTCAGTGGTGTGATCTTTTTCTTTGTAAAAACTGAAGTTGAGCTTCATCCTGAGTCAGAATCCATTCCACTGCTACTTGATAGAGTAGGTAACCTAAACCATGAACTAAGTAAATTTGCTTTATCTTTTGTTTTGAAATGCCATATTAAGGTGAATGTTTTTTACAATTTAAATTTTATAAGCTTTTGACTAATCAAAATTTGTTTTGAGATGTTTTCACAAACACTGATGACTAATTAGACTGTCTTTGCAGAGAACCGTTTCTGGAGGTTATGCACCACATTCATCTTTGTTCTGGATAGATGTCATTGGACCCAAGAACAGACGAATCATGTGAGCTCTACTTGGCTCACTGGGATATTACATAAATAGTTTGCAAGCGTAACTAAATTTTCAAGATTTTAAGACTAAAGCAAGAATGACATTTAAGAATTGATCTAAGCCTTTAAATCCTTTTTTTGCTTCTTTAACTCAAGTTGCTGATTGCTTGTTTTTAGAAAAATGTTTTCTTTTGAAAGCATTGATAGTTTAGAAATTAAGAATTAAGGGAATTCTCTTTTAATTCTAAGGAACAGCAGGAAACTGGGGAGTATGTCAAGTTTTTTGTTCCTTTGAAAATAAATTTTGAAATTAAATTTTAAAAACTATTTAAGACATGCATATTTCATTTGGTTCCTTACTGTGATTTGTATTCCTTTCAGAGGTTGTCTTCTTGCTGTTATGGTAGGCATTCTGTATGGTTTCTGCTTTATACCTGTTCTCTACATAAAGAACCATTCATCATGCCATGAAAGCATTTTCTATGGAGCCAGTGTCTATGGTATGATCTCACTGTTTAACTTCCCCTTTTTTAATAGTGAGCTTTCAATGCACCATTATTCTTTTAATCAAGCAAACAATGAAAATTTAATTAAAATTTCATCTGTTATTAGAATGCATTTGTTGATAACGTAGCTTTTAAAGAGCCTTGTTTAATGAGTTGATCTTTCTTTTTTCTTCTGCTTTTACAGACTTGGATTATGTCTATGCACAGAGCTCAGGGATTTTTGTAACAAGTACGTTGTACTTTGCTATCTACTGTGCTGCTATGAATAATAAGCCCAGGGTTTACTCCAGAGTTATACTTCCCGGTAGGTATTATATGATCATTATATCTATCAAAGTGTATCTCCATCAGCTAACCATTCTTGTTTAAGGTATGCTAGCATTTCTTGTTTCCTGCAACCCCCCTTAGGAGATTTATGGAAAATTAAAATTCATATTAAATTAGTAACTTCCTACTTTCCATTTTTCAGTGTTATTTACTGTACTGTGTGAGAGGGAAACCTTAGGTTCTGTCAGCAGCAAAGCTGTTATGACAGTGTGTGTCTCTTCCATGATAAATTCAGATGTGTTGTACGTAGTTCCACCCTATACAATCAGTCTTGGGCAGTTTTTAAAATGGGGGTGGTTTGGGGACTTTGGGGATTTCCTTCCTATTTTCCAAAAGATGATTTTTTTTTTCTCTCTCTGAATAACTGAGTTGTTGTGCCCTGGAGGCTACAGAATGTCTAATAGTGCCACTTTGACCCTTAAGAAGAAAAGAAATGGTTGAAGAAATGCAGCAGCTTCCCTTCAGCTGAATAAGCAGTCATGTCTTTTAATTTTCCCAAAGTGAGAACACATGGGTTTTATATTTAAACTTTTGGTTTACTGTGTTTTCTTTTTTTTAAATCATTTATAAACATTAACCATCCCCCCCCCCCCAAAAAAAAAAAAAAAAAAAAAAATTCCTTCTTGCTTTTTCAGGGCTTTTAACAGGATTGATGTGGACCCTGGGTACATATTGTTGGTTCCTAGCCAGTAACTACTTGAGTTCTGTCATTACCTATCCTATTGTCACTGCTGTAAGTATGCATGTTCTCAGATGACTTTATGGTGAGGAGGTGGGACAATAATATACATTTCCACATAATTCCATATTAGTCTGTTTTTAATGTGGTGTCAAAGCACTTCTTAAACATTTTATGCAAAGTTTAATGACCTTTTAAGCTTCCTAATTGTGTTCCCAAATATGTGATATGAAATGTGTTCCTCTATGATCCATAAACTATTTTTTCAAATATTTTGTAGGGCTATGGTCTGGTTGGAGCCCTGTGGGGATCTTTGGTGTTTAGAGAGATTAAGGTGAGGATTGAAACAAAGTTAGATTTAAAAAAAAAATCCAGATCCTTTAATTTGGATTTTATACTGGTTAAAAAAAAAAATGGGCCAAATTTTGAGTGAGTTTTTTTTTTTTTAATTTATTTTCCATTCTTAAATGTTGTCAGTGGACTTGTACTTGTAGTTAAGTCTTGTCTCATTGCTTCACACTATAGCATATTCACACAACACACCAACATACACCTCTATAGGCACATGGTGTGAAAATATGTAAAATGTTTCTTGACTTTTTGTTTTTTCTCAGAAAATGTTATAAAAATGATTTGATAACATTTTATTAACTGACATCACTTGTGTATTTTTTTTCCTCTCCTAGGGAGTAAAGAACGGCTCAATCTTTCTCGTGGCGTCGTGTGTGGTTTTGATTGGCTCCATGCTGACTGCCTTTTCAAAGCTGTAATAGTTTTGTAAAATGAAGACCTCTTTTTCAGAAACTGTCATCACAAGAAGTAAATTTTGAGTGATATATTTTTTTTATAGGGGTGGTAAATCTCTGAAACAATGAAAAGCTAAATGTAATACACAATGATAGGAGGAATGTTAGGGTATCTTGACTGATTTTGTATTTGATGTATTGTGCAAGTTAAAAATGTGTATTAAAATATTAACAGTTTAATTGAAGGAAATATTTTCTTTATATTCC
Organism: Kiunga ballochi; assembly: GCA_037177335.1. Lineage (NCBI taxonomy): Eukaryota > Metazoa > Chordata > Actinopteri > Atheriniformes > Pseudomugilidae > Kiunga > Kiunga ballochi. Next base: position 8,551,220 of record JBAMIG010000007.1, on the reverse strand, counting down.
ATTTTTATTATTTCTGCTGTTTTATCAAAGCTATATGCTACAAATGAACTGAAAATTTACATGAACCATTTATTCCCTAAGCATGGACAAGGGTTTTTCATCCAAATACAGATGCTGGGTATGACTACTTTGAGATTATAATTCTAATAAAACTAGGATGGGCAGCGGTGACCTTTGGATGCAATTCTTGCAGAGTGCTACTATTGCACGTTACTTTTTATATATGTTCAAACTGCCAGTGTGGCATTTTGTGCTAAAATAGTTCCCAAAGAACATGATCACTACATTCCTTCAGTCTTAGGATGCTAAAATTGATTCAGATTAGTTCTTTATATAAAAGCAAGAACACACATCAGTCATAGAAAATAATTTTTTTAAATTTTTATTTTAATTTCTAAAACTACTGGGTTTTCTTTTATAAAGGTTTACACAAAAAATGAGCATAAACTTTCAGTGTAAAGCCGGTGCTTTTAGAATAAGCTAGAAAATGTATCCTTTTGTAGCATTTTGAAAGGGAAACTTGCAGTGCTGCTGATCAGTGAATCTCAGCTAATTTTTTTTTTTTTTTTTTTAACTTGTCTTGTCCAGCATCCCAGCAGCCAGAATGGTGGTCTGGCTGCTATACTGTGCTGAG
>JBAMIG010000007.1:8528359-8542357 GCA_037177335.1 Kiunga ballochi | reverse complement strand
GATAGGCTGATTGGTGATTCTAAATTGCCCATAGGAGTGAGTGTGTATGGTTGTTCGTCTCTGTGTGTTAGCCCTGCTATGGACTGGCGTCCTGTCCAGGGTGTACTCCGCCTCTCGCCCGTTGGCTGCTGGGATAGGCTCCAACCCCCCCACGACCCCGTTAGGGACGGAGCGGTAGATAATGGATGGATGTTTTTGTTACATTTTTATTGTGAGGAATAAAATTAAACTCAGAGTCAAAAAGAACACCCAGGTTTACACATTAAGACGAGTTTAAGCTCTGCAGTTTGCATGAAATGATCTCTCTGTTTTGTCTTCAGGACCGACAATTTCAGTCTTGTCCTGGTTGAGCTGAAAGAAGTTCTCTGCCATCCATGACTTTATATCTAAAACACATTTTAAAAGAACATCAACTGGCTCTAAGTCATCAGGAAGAAGCCCAGCTAATCACACTTTGGTAGTGGCGTTGCATTAGCCTCATCTGATTGGCTGATACTTCAAACTCCTCGCTGTCTCACTGATTTTAGTATAAAGTATCACCACTAGCTGGGTGCTGTTTCACTTTTAAGGGATGGTGATTTGAAGAATAGTAATTGAAAATTATCTAAAAAGACATTTTTCACAATAATACCCGCCATGGTCTGAAAAAAAATGTTTAAATGATTAAATTTAGGCTAAATAAATAAATAAAAAATACCTTATTTATCCCAGAAGGAAATTCAATAAATAAATAAATTAGAGGAGCTTCAGCTTCTCTTGGCCTCTGGGAGAAAACGCCACTGATTGTACTGTTCGTTTAAGAAATAAGATATCCAGCAACTACCACTACCTCCAATGGGACAGGCATGAAGTGATGACATTACAAGGCTGAAGGTTAAAGATTTATTTTACTTTCTCTTTGAATGACATGTAAAACTCTCTTTTATAATGACAGAATCAAATGCTCAATTAATTGATTTAATTCAATATTTTATATGTGCAAACATAATATGTATGCCTAGAGACAGTAATACTTCCTAGAGACTGTAATATATTAACAGTTGGTGTGGTGTTTTCATATAAATTACATTTTCACACTTTTACTGGTGGATTGTTGCAACCAGCAGCTTTTAAGTTATAACATAATCTTTTTATTTATGAAAAATGTAATTTAAACACAAAAAATGGCACGCACATTAAAGTGTTAGTTTATGCTTTTTTTATTCCTTGCAAAAGTCACTTGTGGTGTTTACCTGAAAATTGTTTGCTAAAATATTTTTGCATGTAAACATTTTACAAAGAGTGCATGTACCAGATAAAATGTGTCTGCTACAAATGATCAAAAGCTTCATAATAATTTTAAATGCATTTTCTAGAGCCTCTTCAAGCTGTTTAGCACGAAGACCCATTTGGAGGATGATCAAGTTCTAATTAGTACCTCACGAAATTTCAAGGAAAAGGTTTATATATTTATTTTAAAGTGGGACTTGTAAATGCAAAAATGATCGGAAAAAATTCCTCTTCTGCAAAATTAGCTGTAGCGTGAACCATGAAACCCCTTTTCCAATCCATTATGTAGTTATTTACAAAGATATGGGTGGTGTTTTAGAAACTTACACTTTATAATTTATTCTTTTACTGGGAAGATGTCTTTTTCACCTGGTCTGTGTTTTTACTCTACTCTTTATTCTACCAATAAAGATCTTCTTTACTGTGTTTGTGGGAATGGGTCAGTGTGTGTGTGTGTGTGCGCTTGAGGGGTATGTGGGGGGCGGGGGCTGAACAGGGAGAACTGAGGGCATGAATGTATAGATGTGGATGTGTGGGCCTGTACATGTGTGGGGAGTCCGCTGGGGGGACAGAGGGAGGGAACAGAGTGCGTGTGGGGGAAGGAAGGGGAGGGTATATGCAGATGTGTATGTGCTTGTGTGTGTGTGTGTGTGTGCAGGTGGAGGGCTGGTCCTGTGGTTGCTCTCTTCATGCGCTGGCTGATTCCTCTGCTTGTAGAGGTGTGGGTCACTGAGATATTTTTTTACATCAGGGATGGGAAACTCCCGTCCTTAAGGACTGCAGTCCTGCAAGTGTTATGGTTTTTCCTCCTGCAACACACCTGACACACATATAACTTAATTAGAAGACTTGTGCAGAGCTTAACATGATACTCTGCTAATTACCAATTGATTTGAGTCAGGTGTGTTGCAGCAGGGAAACTCTTCAAGGGAACCCTTGAAGGCTGGAGTTTCCTTTCCTGCTTTAGATGTATTCACATCCATTTCTCCCTATATCTGTGTGTGCTTCATGTTTTGGGAAAAATAAATAAATACAAAGCAGTTCTTTTTTTTTTTTGCTTGTCCATTTCTGGCACTCTTGGCATTTGCTGATTTTGTCTCCCTGCAGGGGCCCAAAGAGATGTCCTTAATGTTACAGGTTCAGCTGATAGTACAGTTTCTGTCGTTGGAATGCAGTTTCCTTTGTGTTGAGTTTCTGTCCTCTTTTGTTTTTGATTTTCTTTGATTTTCATTTTCTTTTCTGTTGTCTTTTCATGCTTTTTCTGTATCTCAGGTGTATATTTTTATTAGTTTTTACAGCTTAATGAAACAATTACCCTATGAGAACCTCTTTTTAATTGGACTTCCAGTTACACTCCATATAAGCTTGTTAACTTGCATCTTACATTAAAGAGTTTGGCCCATACAAATTTAATCATGCCACAATTTTAGGTGATGGGTTTAATTGTATTTCAACATGAACACAATTTAATACAAGTATTATAAAGGTGTGATAAAAACTTTACATTTTTTCTAAGAACCTCCTGTGCTTGAGCCACCAGAGCCTCCTTATGGGATTATGAAATGATTACTCCTATTCCCTCAGTGGCTCCAATCTCACTGGAGCAAGCTATTTTCTCTCCAAAACCTGATTTATGTTATTCACACAAGTTTGTATCTTATAAGGTGGGAGTAAAAGTGGGAGAAGCACTGGAGCCTAAATATGCATTAACCTAATCGTTATTCAAGAACCAAAGATGTCACGGTGGATGAACGATTCATTTCTCACTGAGGCAAGTTTCATAAGCCTCATGTTTTTGACTTTGAGAAACAATCCTTGTGAGAATGCTTAACAATAGGGACTCATGTGGGCATCTGCATGAGGAGAATAAAGAACCTAATGAGAGCCTCAAAAAGTTTGTGCAAATAATCTATTTTACATTTTGTCCCAATAAATTTAAACTGAATACTATTTTATAAATAAAATAATAATTTAAATAAAATATAACTAAATAAATAAAACTCTGGTCAAACACAATTTAAACCTTATGAATATTTTTTTCAGTCATGTATTTTAATATCATCAGTCAATAGAGGCAGGGTGAAATGTGTAGCGCTTAGAGTTTCTGGGAGTAAAATATCAATCTCGTGCTGCCATCATGCCTTCACTTTAGTGTGAATGACAGAGTTTAGTTTCTGAGACTGCTAAAGAGAGTAAACTTCATTTTCCACTGCTGAACTGCAACACATGTTTTTTAAAATTTTGAAATGCATTTATAGAAAGTTTTGCAGTAAAAAGAAGAAACCACATTCTTGAAATGTGTACAAAAGCAGATGGAAAGAAAAAAGTGTTCTGACCCAAACCTAAATAAGCTTTACGCCTTCAAACACTGCTAGATATGCAGGTCATGGTCATTTTATTATTTGACAGAAAGAAAGGAATATCTCTAATTCATCTTTATTGCAGACACATCAGTCCAAATCAAGCAGACAAAAAAATAAAACACAACTTACGCGTGGACAAACATACATTCCAGTTCTTCCAAAAACAGGAGAAATACCTTGTGCCACTTAAATTTGGCCCGGTCACAACCATTAGAATTTTGATTTTCTGAGCCTCTCAATTGACACATAAATCTGTTTATAAAATTACTCTAGGAACATTATTTGATACAACCATGTGGCTTAAACTTTTCAATCCTGGAAGCGATATTATTCTAAAAGCATCTTTATAAGCCACCTGAAGCTTCTTAATTTTATCTTTGGTATTATTACATCATAAATTAGCTGTATATAAAGCAAGCTCTAGGGTGGAGCTACTGGGGTCCTTGTTCAGGGATGATTGTCTGGTCTCAGGGTCGTCTTGGCCTGCATCTCACCTTTGGGTTGAGGGGGGTTTTCCAAGCTCGAGCACCTTTCTATGAGTTCTTTTCACCCTGTACGCTCTACACGATGACACAGTCACTGAGCTGGTCTTCGGGTCAGGGATGAGCAACTCTGGTCCTCGAGGGTTTCCCTCCTGAAACACACCTGTTCATTTAAACATGTCTTATGTGTATCAGACCAGTTTGCACATGGTGTTGCAGCACTATTTATTCATGTAACTGTGCCATTTCTAAGTCTACAGCTGTATTTTTTCAAGCTATCATCATCTTTTCCTGACAATACAATTTGTAGTTTGTAGTTCAGCTGAGTCAAAAGTAGGCCACTTTGTACTCCAGTTGTTTAATTCAAATAGATGGCCGGGGGGCAGGTGCCACGTATCTTGAATTGGGGAATAAAAAGGAGTTCATGAGAGAGAACCACACCACAACGATGTAAACTTTAAGTGATTTTTTTTTAAGTTAAGGAATGGAGGATGTGAAACTGCTATCTTGTGGGCGTGATGACGAGTCAGATGAAGGATACTCAGAGTGAGGGGCGCTAACTTGGAATGGAACGCCTCCAGATAGTGCCTGAAAAAGAAAGGTAAAATGGGGAAGAATAAAGTAATAAGTGAGGTTAGGATGCAATGGGAAGACTGGTGTAAAAAAAAGAGGGACAGGTAAGAGTGTGGTTAAGAGAATGGGAAAACTGGAGCCAGTATAAAATTCTGATCAAGTGATTCGAGGTGTTGGTGAGGTGTGGCCCTGCTCCCAAACCTAAGTTAAAGGTAGAGTAGGACATCCTGAAACGAAGCTTTTGAGCAAGTTATTTTTGAAAATACACCATTTTTTTGTTAGAGTATTTAACTTATTGGCTGCAGTCGGGATGTGAAGTGAGATTTAAGCAGTATGGTTATAAATGTTCCAGTAAAATATCTCCTGTCCTACCTTTAACCTATTACCTTGATTTGACAAGCAAGGGCCTTGCCCTGATCCTTAAATAAAGGATCGGGTGAAACAGACATCTGGGCTGGTGTGCGACAAGCTGGGGGAGGGAGACTCAGAATGAGGGTTCTTCTAGGTTTTTCTTGTTACCAGGCTCGAAAAGGTAATTGCCTCAATATTCCTGAATGTAGGAAAAGTAAGCTTGTGGCGCTGCATCAGAGACTCTTAATAGTTCTTTGCAAAGCCAGATCTGGATGTAATGGATTGGACGTAATGTTCTGGTGCTGTCATTGTTTAAAGAGAAAACTGCTGTTAAAAGCTGTTTATTTGTTAAGTCTTTGTAAACCAAAGCTCCACATATGTATACATGTGTGTGTATGAAAACACTTTGTGTGTGTTAAGGGCAAAACATGAAACTGCTTAATTTTGGTGTATCCAGGAACATGTTTAATGACATCACTGGGAAGCTGAAGTGCTCTCAAACAGAAGATTTATTGACAGAAGTGGGTCTGCAGGGTCCAATTTCTCATTAAATCTGTCACTGGCCATATTATCCATTAACCAGAGACTGGGTTGCTCTCAGTGTTGTTGTTTACAAAGAAAGCATGTGCAAGCCCTTTACTCTTCTGCATGGGAACCCGATCAGTTCGGTTCCCTACTAAAATATATAATATTTTTTAGCAGGAAGTTCTGCAGTTGCAATTTATTAAACTTTTGTCTTGCATTTTATATTTAATTACATCTAACATAAATGACCACAAGAAAGCAGAATGCCTAAGTTACACTATCAGTCAAAAGTTTAGACACATTATCATAATCAAATGGGAAAGTGTGTCCAAACATCTGACTGATATTGTTTATGAAATATATATAGACATACATTATTGCATAAAGTTTATTTTATCTGTTTTCTCCAGTGACGAACTAGTGACCTGTCCAGGGTGTACTCTGGCTCACCCAATGATTGCTGGGATAGGCTCCAGCTACCTTTCATTGGAATAAGCCGAACAGATAATGGATGGAGGGATCCATCCACCCATTCATTTTCTGCCACTTATTCCCAAACGGGGTCATGGGGGGCTGGTGCCAATCCCAGCTGTCATCGAGCGAGAGGCAGGGTACACCCTGGACAGGTCGCCAGTCCTGGATGGAGGGATGTTTGTACAAAATAAAAAAACAGGAGGCCATTGAACAAAAAGAAGATACAACATGAATGTTATACTGATACAGTTGTGAAAATACAGTATGTGTCTACTGTGTATATATAACAATGCCTTTTTCTCCATTTATAGTTGATTTTGAAAGCTTAATGTTTTAAAGTGTGTGGGTTTCCAGTCCAAAGTCGTGTCGGCGTTTAATCTGAACTGCTTCTGTTTCTTAATGCCTTTCTTGATTCAGTCCGGTGGCTACATATCATTATTCTCTCCTTTGAAGATTTAAATGGTTTTTCCTTTACTGTGAAACAACTTTGCAGCTATCTGCATCCTTCAGCTGTGACTATCGTTATTATTATTCAATTTTATGTGCTTGCACCTGTCGACCTTGTAGTCTTTGCTCTGCCTCTCTGAAAATTGCGGAAAACAGATGCCATTTTTATCAAGCTGGTGTTGAACATATGCACTGGGTCAGGTGAAACGACTCCCTCAGAGATTAGATGGGGACTGCTGAGGGCAACATCATTTAAAAAAAAAAAAAAAGGAAAGACCAGTTGACCTGATTTTTTTTTCTTGAAACAAAAACGTCTTTTTTTATAGAATATTGTATCTTTTTTATTTTATTATTATTTTAGCAGATAATTTAATGCAGATGAAATGGCCATTTATTGCATGAAAACTGTTGTTTGCATAGTATCCAAAGCATCAGTATGATCTTTGTCAGTTTTCACCATTCATAACACCAACTATTATTTGCAAACAAAACTGATGATTATGAAATTTAATACTAAAACATCTGTTTGCTTATCTAAGAATAAAACCATTTGTTACCTGAATATAACAAATATCAATGATTTTTGTGTTTGTGTGTTTTATCGTCTCTTCCAGGTGATAACAATGGATGGCCTCATCTTTTTGATAAATACTTTGGGATGCCAAGTTATAACGCCCGGACCAAGTCAAACGCATGCTGTAAGTATTTCAGGGTCCATCATGCTTCTCAGAGTGAACCATTTCCTGCTCTAATGAATAGAATATCTGCTTATTGTTCGCTCCCACATACCGGAACGGTAATCATAACATAAAGTGAGTGTCATCAGTGCTGTGAAGAGATTTACATGTTTTCCCCTCCCTTTAAGATTGCATGTTCATCTGTGAAAACCCTTCAGGCTAATAACTCATTCTAAGACCGATGGACATCATAATTGTGATGGATGAATCAGATTTCTATTTGTGAGGGTTAATGATAGTTTTTCCACAGATTCTGAGAAGGTTCTGATTGGATCACCAAATTTCACCCGCTGCTATCACCTGTGAAAAGATATTTGCGCCTAAAGGTTTCACTACATTTTTCACAGTCAGTTTGCCTTCAATTTTCCACTTTGTGGTCCACTTATTGGGAAGAATTTCTGCCTTGTTTCATCACTGAATACATTTTAATCTTGTCTTTTATGCCAGACAAAGGATTTAAGGTGGGAAGGTTTGTTTTGGAGATTGGTGTTGCTGAATAGGAGAAGGCACATCCTTTTGTTTCACTTGCCTAATGTTTTATTCACACCCTAAGATCTCTCATATCGGAAATGAGCAGGAGAAAACACAGCGTTACAGTTCTAGTGGTCTTTGCCGTTTCATTGACTCTGAGGTTCTTGTGATGTTAGCTACACTGCACATGATTCCATTTTCACGGTCATTTTCTAAAACGAGTGAGGAGATAAAGCTCAGATGTAGGCTTTACATCTTGTTCAGCCTGATTTTGTTTTAAGTATGAATTCAGGCTGAAATGTGAGGGGAGAGTTTTGCCCGCTACACCATCAGGCGCTATCAGCAGTTTTAGTTGAACCAAGATAAAAGAAAACCATGTCATTGGGTTTTTTAATATTAATATGAAAAGCTGTCTGGCTTTAGCTTTTTATTCTTTCTGCTCTCTCATATTTGCTTTGTGTAGTTTTATGACGGTATTGATATGTAAAATAAAACATGACCACAGAAGGTGAAGAAAATGTGTCTTCTTAAATAATAGAGTGCATCTGTTGTGCAGCATCTCTGTATATACTATACAAATATCAAAGGACACAACAAACAAATACAACATTTACTCCACATGAAAGGGTTCTACTAACAACCCCAGAGCTTGTAAAGGACATCAAATATGTAAACTAGACTAACATCTATGCAATAGTATTACAATACATGTAGTATTATAAAGTATTGTCATTTATTTTATAGGCCACTAGAGACTGTATTTGTTGATATGTTCATATTTGTATCTTAATAAAATTTTAGTTTTATTCGGCACTTTGATCAAATTGAGTTGTTTTAAATGTGCTACATAAATTACATTTAAATCATTTAAATTGAATGAATATCTTTTTGGAAGTTCCACATTCATGTCACAAGACAATGATGTAATTTTTGCTCTGATAATAGATCTACCAACATTGTAACATCATACTGATGGTAGAAAAATAAATCAACAAAACACAGTTGATTGAGCCCTGTTTGGGTTTTGTAGAACAAGAGTGGTGTACATTATTTCCAGAAAGCCATTCTGAAATTGCTGAAGAGATGAAAAGGCCATATACGGGCCAATTAGACTGCAACATGGGATTAAGCCAGCTGCCTGTTTCATGTAGTCTTTCAAAAATTCTGCAACAAAAAAGACCCTTGCTCTGTTTAAAAGGCTGCATAATAACTAACACTTTAATATGTAGGAATTTCCTAATACTTAAGTTTTTTACAGAGGTAAATTAAAGTTTTTTATTTCTTGCCCCTTCACATTGTAGTCCTAAATGTGTGATTGTGGCATATCAGTGGTATTTACGACACCTGAAACTCTGTTTTAATATCAGCTTTTTCATCACACACTTGCTGCCTCTTAATGGCAGAGACAACTTAGTGCCTGTTTTATTCCACTATAAATGTATAGATATGTCATTGGTGCAATGAGGTTGTGTGGCATTAGACATGTTTAACTTGGCTTGACATTCATTTTCTTAGAAAAAAGGTGTGGGCTTGTTGACAAGTTGCAGATCCCTTCCTTCCTCCTTGGCTCCTTAAAGTCTCCGTGCACATTTACACTGGTGCTGTTTGGTCCATTTGTTTGCACTCTGGTGTGGTTTGCTTTAAGCGTGAACTGATAATGGAAAGTGATGAAGTGGAAGGGACTGCCTCTCCTGGGGCCTCATGTAGAACCGATATTGGTAAGGGTCCCCTTTAATAAAGTGTAGTGGAGACCATCATGATGTTAATGCCCCCACAGACTTTTGTTGCTTTTGTATCAAATTGTAACAATTAAGTGGTCAAACATGAGATTACGTCTTTATTTTTTACTGGTCTTGTGTAATTTATGTTTAGAATTGCAAATTGAATGGTTAGGAAAATTAAATTAAGTTAAATGAACAAAAACGGGAATTGAAAAATGTAGATATATTGAAGGTAATCACAAATAAGAGTGTCAAGTATTACTAATTCTTCCTCATTCTTCAATTTTTTTGCCTGCACACACACACACACACTAATAATCTAATAGATATTTATACTTATCTTCAATGTGATTGGATTAAGACTGACACTGTCTTTATTTGTCATCTCTTGTTCACGTCCCCACCCATCGCAAAACTGCCTCTTGTCCTTTTTTGCTAATCCTTGAACCCTTGGTCAGTTCAGCTGTCACATTTACTAGGTCAAACTAGCAGCCATTAAATGTGATGCATGCTCATATTGTGATAGTTGCAGTAATATACGGAGACAAGGTCCTCCCGCTCTGCGCCTGCAGCAAAAATGAATGTGATAGAAGCCGTCTTCTGTGAAACGTAAGTAAGGATTGCTAAAGATTGTATTCTTTTTCTCTGGGGGCTTGTTTCTGCGAAGAGGTGGGAGGTTGAATTGGTCATACAGTATGTGAAGGGCAGAAATAATACACCTAGCCAATGTTTACATAATTAAAACTTTTTTAAACTTGCCTATTTTTGTAATTGCGGACAGCTTTTCAAGGTTTCTGCTACACTTTGAATAAAGTCAGAAAATATTCCTAACAGAGATTTCAGTTAAATCAAAAAAACATTTTCTAATTTGGCAGCAGTAAATTCAGCTTGAACATACATCCATTTTCTACCACTTATTTCCTGAACAGGGTTGCAGGGGGGCCAGTCTATCACAAGGCCAACACACACAGACACACAACCATGGACACACACACTCACTCCTATGGACAATTTCGAGTCTCCAATCAGCCTTTTACCTAAACAACATTTAAAATTGAATTGTATTACTTAGCTTTATTGTCATTATTTTTAACAGCAGGTGAGTTAATTGTTCATTTTACAACCCTAATAAGAGCTGATTGGCTCAATCCTGGCTCAGACTTGGATGCTTATAATTGACTGAAAATTTTATGTGAACTGCACCTTTTTTTTTTTACCTTTTGCAAACTTTCCTCCCTGACAGCAACATGTGATATGGTGCATAACTTGGAAACTTGTCAAGACATTTCAGTTGCCTCCATTTAAGACAGCAACCAGCAAAATGTCAGATGAATGACATCACCATCTGTGATCATGCTGTTGCAGATTTGTAGTTTGCTTTTAGTAAGTAGAGTAAGCATCCCTACGGTCTCTGAATATTCAGCATGATCCATGTATGTACATTTATTTCTTATACCATGTTATAACTGGCAAATGTAAATGGAAAATACAATATATGGACTAGATCTTGCATATCAGTGAATATGGAAACATTTGGAGGTTTTTTTTTTATTCAACGCAATTTATTCTGTAGGTTTAAACTGTGCATAATATAAAATATGATCAGATTCCAAATTATTTTTAGATTAATTTTTCACCATTAATCATAATTGGATAATTGGATACAGTGTGATATAATTTTTTATATATATATTTTGTCAATTATCTCTTTAAAATGGAAACGAGCTGTTTCTGTGTTTGTGGTTTTGGTCATTCAGGCATCATTTGTGTTTCTACCTTTCTCTATAATTAATGACTAACTGTTCTCCTCACTGACAAAACCACACTGGCACATTTAGTTCCTGTTTAACTGAATTCAAGCTTTTGTAAAAAGTATAATATCACTTATATGTTTTCATTTCATAAAGGATACATTATTTGCCACATTGCAATGTGATAAACAGTGATAAATCAGGAAATTGATCAAATTCCTACGGAACATTTCAAAATTCTTGAAAATAATCATCTGAGTGTTTGTACTCTAAATATTAGCACCTATAGATCCAATGCATGTTTGACCACAGTGTCTCACTATACAAGTGTTTAGATTTATTCTGTTATCATTAGGCTTGAATTTTTATAATTTTGGGTGCATCGTGACTTGGCTCTTAAAGGGGTGCAAAGGGCCAAGATAAGGGTAGGACAGCAATCAACTAAATGCATGCGGTATGATATGATATGTAAACACACACACAGTATGTCTTAAGTAAACCTGAGGCCTGTATCCAGCTGGATTTTCTGTTATTTGGTTATCCTATTGTCTTAAATATTCTTCCTTATCCTACGATTTTTATTAAATATTTTATCAAAATTATGTTTACTATATGAAATAAGTGAATTATTAAATAAATTGTATTTATTTTATTTTTTAAAATATGTCATCTTAAGATATTTTCTACATTGCGATTGTATATGCTGTTCAGGATGCCATCATTGATTTTTAAGAGTTTGGGAAAAATTGAGCACTGCCCATGAAATGCTGTGTAATACTCAAGAATTAAAGGAGCAGCCAATCATTTTATTGACTATTTCTGGTTGGCTTTGATTGACAGATCAAGTCATTCTTTTGAAAGACAGTATAATGAAATAAATAAACCACTGTGAAAAATAGCATTATGAAATAAAAAGTTTTTATGGAATCTTGACTATTGAAATAAAGATAAAAAAAAAATCCCCTTATTTAAAAAATATGATATACTTTAGTGATATTAATTCTGATAAAATATTTACATAAAACAATCTGTAGGCTAATCAAGAGTAATGAAATGTATAGATGTATTAATTTAAAATCTTATTCCATAGCTTTTAGCCTGAATAATTATTTTAAATTCTCGTATTTTTTAAATAATGATAGTCTGCTTCCTCCACGGTAAAATATGCTGCTATGCAGGGTTTGTCCATGTTTGCGATTGGTCAGAACCTCCAAACTCCACCCCTTTTACTTGAACTTATCTTAACTGGATAATCTGGGTTGAGTTGATAAGCTTCGTAGTACAACTTATCCAGATCCTGAATGTCTGGGTAAGTCAACCCAAGTAATGGAGAGAAATCCGGAGTATGTTAATCACGCTTTGTAGTACTGGCCTCTGGAGAGAATATTTTTACCTTTAGAACAGATAAGTAAGAACAGATATTCCAGGCATTTACGCTTTTTTTTTTACCTTTTAAAATGAACATTTCTAATTTAAATTTCATAGTGAGTAGTTTTTCCAACACGTGGTCTTGTTTTGTCTTTAAATTATGTCTCTGTTGAAATCTTACATTAATTCTTTCCAGAATCTTCAGTAAAAACATAAACAGTTCTTTTTTTTGGTTTTATTTTGTCAATGTACTGGAAAGGTCCTGGAAGAGCGATTCTGAAACTGTTTACAGGAAATCACAAAGTCAACTCCACTCAAAGGTTTTTCATAATTTCAAACATGATGGTGCCTCTCTTCTACATTATTAGTGTGTAGTGGATTGTGATATCTGATTTGCAACCATCTGTTGAAGCAGTAGCATTAGACCCAGGAACAAGGTGAACAAAGTGATAAAGAAGACTACCGCTGCTTGAGGGGACTCTGGATCCCTTGGAACTGATTATCCAACCCTCCATCTGTGTTCGATATGAATTTAATCCCATTCGGGGTCACAGGGGGTCTGGGGACTGATTATGCCAAGAAGAATGTCGAAGAAGCTGCTCACTAGAATAGAAAAGAAAACTGCACACTATCTTTAAATTGGTTCCGGAGATTGCGTATCAATCATGGTACATCTTTAATGAGTTATGTTGATAATGATTTATTTTAACACCTCTGTGCAAATGCATTACCACCCTTTATTTATTTTATTTATTTATTGTAGATTTAATTCTTCACAGATGTCTTGTTTTGTCAAATATAAGTGGTTATTTTTACAAATGAATAAAATCACTGTTTTTATTGTAAATTGACTTTAATCACAAGTTATAGAATGTTTACATTCCATACGTAAAATCACGATCATCAGGACTTCTGATCAACACTGGTTAAAATTTAATTACAATAGTTACACAAGAATAAGTAAATGTCTAGTTTTTAGTTTTTCTCACTGATCACTACATTTCTAACCTCTTGTTGTTAATGTTGTTAAAGGATCATTATCAGTGTAAGCTAAAGACATGTTTCCCTTAAAAAATGTTTTGTATATTCTGGATTAAATAAAACATTTATATGTAGGTTCTCTGCAGCCTTCTTTGTACATTCTTCTCGGGATTCTTTTTCCCAGCTGCCCCACACTACTAAACAATAAGTAAAATCTGATCAAATCAAGGCATAATACAACATTCTTTATATGTTTGTGTCCAAAAAAAAAGACATCTTTCCATTATCTACCGCTTGTTCCTTGAATGAGATGGCAGGGTTAGCCAGCTGACATCGTGTGAGAGACTGGGTACACCCTGGACAGCTCGTCAGTCCATCACAGGTCCAACACACAGAGACGAACAACCGTGCACACTCACACTCACTCCTATGGGCAATTCAGAGTCTCCAATCAGCCTATCCCCAAGGTGCATGTCTTTGGACTG